>CM053265.1:67901080-68063124 GCA_028583415.1 Protea cynaroides
ATTAACAAACCTTCAAAGGAAAAAAAGTCCAACTTTATCCTAGAAGCCTAGAATTTCTCCTCAAATCACTTGTTATCAAAACGAGTCTATATGATCTAGAAACTTTTCTCTGATCAGTTATTGTCAAGTTTGAATTTATTATCATCTAGAGTTTTCTCTCTCTTTCCTCCTCTGATCCTTGTGGAAATTAGAGCAATTTCCATCTTCTTTGCTTTCTTATACACTTTTCAACCCCATTTCCCTTCTAGAATCTGGTCACACTCATTTTATTTTCTTCTCCCAACTTCATGTGATCATCAACAATGGAGTTGGCTCTTTCATCCTATATATATATGAATGTTCAGGCATTTAATTTCTTCCTGGGGTCCATTAATATGCATGGTGGGGAAAATCCCAATATGTACAAACGATATATATTTTTCACATCAAAATAAATAAATAAATAAATAAAAATAAATAAAAAATAAAAGAAGGAAATTCTGTCCGGGCTCTTGGTCAATCATTATATACAAATCTAAGGCCAAGAATTTGTACAAACCCTAATGTGTCACAAGATTACTAGAACACAATGGAATATATATTATTTAATGAATAAATGCGTACCAGCTATGGGTTGAAAAATGCTCCTTATTAACGTGAAAAATAGTCCTTAGAGATTTCCTTTTCTTTTCTCAAGTATGGGAACAAGAAGAGGAATTACAAACCTAGACTGCAAGGACTCTAGACTTAATACTATTTATAATATTATCGAAAACTCTGGATCATTCTCACAATGAACGAGGTTAGTTTATCTTTGATCTGTGACAAATCAGACAAAACCGATCATCCTAACAATACGAACTCCCACTAATCAATCAGCCTTGTAATTAATTAAATCCACAAAAAGATGACATCTTACAATCCAATTATCATTATTTACAAATCACTTGATGAGATGATCCCTTGAAGGTTGCACGGAGAAATATCCTTCACATGAAAACATTTCTTGTAAACTTGACTTTCCCATATATTGAATTTATCCACTTCAAAATTTTGGTCCATGAATAATCCTCTTGGATTTTCTCAATTTGAAGTGAACAGTGCAAGGATTTTATCATGGTCACATCGATTTTTCTATCACGGCTTGTATTTATGATTTAACTTAAAATCATTCCAAGAGGGAGGCAATTTCTCAATAAGAGATCCGGCAATAAATTCATCCGGTAACATCATTCCCTTTTAAGTTAAGTCACCCACAAGAATCTGGAATTGATCTATTTGAGTCGATATACTCTTGTCATCATTTATAGTGTATCCAAAGAAATTTGCAATCACATATTTTTTATTCTCAGCATCTTTCAATAAATACTTAGGCCCCGTTTGATAACACTCCGGCTCCCATGGAGCTACTTCTGGTCCGGTGTCGTTTTCTACTTCTTCTCCAGAGTCAGAATTTTTGAAGTAGAATACTATTTGATAATGCTGCTCTAAAATCAAAAGACTATGCTTCCAGAATGTTGTTTGATGGTGGTGGTGGTATTGGTGGCGGTGGGGGGGGGGTGGTGGTGGTAGTGGTGGCGGCGGCGGTGCTGGTAGGGGGTGGTGGTGGCCACGACGGTGGTGGTAGAGGCGTGGGTGATGGGTGGTGGCAGTGGGGATGGGTGGTGGGTGGGTGGGGTGGCAGTGGCAGTGGTGGTGGTGCCAGCGTTAGTGATAAGTGGTGGGTGGTGGTGGTGGCGGAGGTGGCGGCTGCGGTGGTGGTGGTGGTGGTGGTGGCGGTGGTGGTGGTCACGGCGGCTGTGGGTGGCGGGTGGTAGTGGGGATGGTGGCGGTAGAGGGGTGGTGGTGATGATGGCAGTGCCAGTGGTGGTGGTGATGGCAGTCGGTAGTGGTAATAGCTCCGGAGCAAGATAAGTAAGTTTTTTTAGCTCCCAGAGACATTTTTGGAGCGGTTCACTCTATTGGAGTCAAAACTTGCACCGTGTTTATCAATCGTCATTCTACTCCGGATTAGCTCCGGAGGTAAGAAGTAAGGAGCTGGAGTGTTATCAAACGGGGCCTTAGAGTCTAATGCATTCCAGATACATGAGGCAGATTCATGGGAAGCATAAATACCATATAATTCATTAGACAGAGAGTTCATAATACAATTCTTGCATTGATAATCTGCAACAACCCATTCTTCTCTTTCCTTCTTCTTAGCAGAGTCATTACTTTCTTCAAGAATGGGATTGGTCAAAGCAAATGATACTGCCAATTGATTCAAAACAAAAAGAATCTTCTATTTCCATCTCTTATACTTTGAGGCTTTGAGCCATCAAATGACTCAACTTTGTCAAAATCTGACATCAGTTTCAGGTTTTGTAATACAAGAACAATTGATGTTGCCATGATGGGTTTCTCAAATAAAGTAGTCCAAAAATTTTGTCTTTAGATTGTTGTAAAAAATAATTTAATGACGTACTTTATTTTGAGAAATAACTTGTTCCGATAATGAAGATTGCACTGCAATAAATTCAGAGTTTAAAGCTGAGTCGTATCACAAGCGATACTGTCCTAAAGACAGAATTTGCCCCCAATGGTGCAACCGGATTTTGACACAAATCTGGTTCCAAGATAAAACATCTTCTTGGCTTCCTGTATTAAACCTATACTGGTCTAATACGCCCCTTCGAGTACTTCGAAGTGGTACTAAGGCAAATGCAAATGTCGATGATGAAAAAATCGATTTATATGATAAATCAAAATAAAAAATCGACAGGAGGGCATCATGTATTATTGGTTATCAGAGAGAGAGAGAGAGAGAGAGAGAGAGAGAGAGCATTAGATTCATCAGAATTTCGAACCCAATGGAGGGCTTCTACTACCCTATTTATAGAGTAGGACATGCCCTTTCTAAGCACCTTTAGAAGTAGGTGTGTCCTTTCATTCCAACGGATCAGATTGTTAGATCCTGATCTAATGGCTTAGATCACACCCCTTACCAAAGGATCTATCCTATTGAACAGATGCACCTCTACGATCAAACGGTTTGAAATAGATCGCACCTTTTTCCAAAGGATTTGTTCCATTGAATGGACGTGTCCTTACGATCATAACAACTTAGATTGATTGATTCTAATCTAAGCTTTTAGATAAAATCCCTTTGGTAAGAGTGTGTCCCTTTGAATAGTCATATCTATTCAGAAATGATTCTGGTTTGGTTTGGGTCACGGAATGAACCGTATCCAACCCAACATAAATCAAAAGATAACCTAACTCTAAAAAATATATCTTGAGTTGACCCACACCCGCACTGCGCCACACCACGAAAGGCTCGACGCGCGTATGTGAAAAGCAACCTGGAACCGACCTGGACACAAGGAAAGAGGGAGACTTCCCTCCGAATTACCCTATCCCTTATAGTTCCCAAAACTATATATATAAAGTACCCTACAACCTCCTTCATTTCCCATGTGGGACTAAGAAAAGAGACCAACCATACTTGTGTCAACTTGAAGTCTTGGGATTTCACTAGCTCCACCTAAATACCCTTTTAAATCATTTATTTTGAAACTTTATTTTTTACAATAAAAATAATAATACATAAAATTATAATTAAAATACAAGAATAGTACACATAAAAAATAATAAACCTGTATCATATAGACAGACCCTTTTCTATAACCCACCAATGTCCATTTGTCTTCCACATGGCAAGAGAATGTCTGTGAGATTACACAACTACAAACGTCACTACAGATTGTGATATTTAGTTTGCTTTTACCAACAGATACTGCAATATTAATTACAAGAGACAGATTGTCGGTCGAACGAGGTGACTCAGTACATCAATGGACCGTCTATATTGATTAGAAACTAGAGATCTATTGATTTGGACGGTTCTCGTCTTACAGATAAATGACCAAATTAGTAATAAAAGAGTCGGCCTGTCATTGGAATGTTCCAAATTGATCAATGACCATGCATGCCACTCTTAATGGTCTAGAAGAATTCTTCTTGGATTAATACGTCAGAATCACTTTCATGCCACACCCAAACATGAAACAGCACTCACCATGATGCAACACGTATATTGACAATGTTTATTGTGGATGAGTGGATGAGTTTCTCTTTCTTACTTGGGTGGACCCAATGACATATTTGTTGTATTTTAATTATAATTTTATGTATTATTATTTTATAGTAAAAAATAAAGTTTCAAAATAAAACTATTTTGGTTTTTATGGTTTGAGAGGGTATTGAGGTGGGATTTACATCGTCTCCTCCCAGTGGTTCTGGGAGGATAATGGCAACCTATCTCGGATGGTTGCCACGTGGCTCTTGGTGAATCCGAGACCCACGTCCGAGCCGACACCTTCTGTCGGCTTGGCTTATAGACTGAGTGTCGGCTCGGACGTAGGTCTCGGATTCACCGAGAACTACGTGGCAACCATCCGGGATAGGTTGCCACTGTCCTCCCAAACCACTGGGAGGAGACGATGCGGATCCATTGAGGTGGAACTAGTGAGATTGGATCCCAAGACCTCAAGTTGACATAAGTATGATTGGTCTCTTTTCTTAATCCCACATGGAAAGTGAAAAAGGTTGTAGAAGTACTTTATATGTAGTTTGGGTTGCTTTTCACACACGACCGCGCTGAGCCATGCCGGCTGGTCTTGTCGTGGTGCAGTGTGGGTCATTCTTTTGATTTATGTTGGGTTAGATGCAGTTCATTCCGTGATCCAAACTAAATCGGAATCATTACTAAATAGATATGACTATTCAAAAGGACACACTCTTACCATAGGGATTTCATCTGAATGCTTGGATTAGGATCAATCAATCTAAGCCGTTAAGATCGTAAGGACACGTCCATTCAATAGAACAGATCTTTTGGGAAAATGTGCAATCTCAACGGTCATAAATTCAATATTTCAAACCGTTAGATCATAGAGGTGTATCTGTTCAATAGGACAGATCATTTGGTAAGAGGTGTGATCTAAACCATCAGATCAGGATCTAACGATCTGAGCCGTTGAAATGAAAGGACACACCTACATCTAAGGGTGCTTAGAAAGGGCATGTCTTACTCTATAAATATGGTAGTAGGAGCCCTCCATTGGGTTCGAAATTGATGAATCTAATGTTCTCTCTCTCTCTCTCTCTCTCTCTCTCTCTCTCTCTCTCTCTCTCTCTATACCTCTCTGATAACCAATACTATATGATGTACCCCTATCGATTTTTATTTTGATTTATCATATGAATCGACTTTTTCATCATCGACATTTGCATTTGCCTTAGTACCACTCCGAAGTACTCGGAGGGACATATAAGCGTATTAGACCAGTGTAGGTTTAATACGGGAAGCCAATAAGCTACTTTATCTTGGAGCCAGATTTACGTCAAAATCCGATTACACCATTGGGGGCAAATTTTGTCTTTAGGACAGTATCGCTTGTGATACAACTCAACTTCAAACTCTGAATTTGTTACAATGCAGTCTTCATCATTGGAACAAGTTATTTCTCAAAATAAGGTACAATATTAAATTTTTTTACAACAATATTAGGGATTGTTATGGTAAGGTTAACATGGTGGCGGATGGTTTGTCTTGTTTTATTATTCATAATCAATCTTCAGCTGTGCTCCGTGAAGCTTCAACTGTGCTTTGTGATTTTTTTGGCTGTGTATTTGGTTGTATTCTTTCTGCCGTTATTCTTTTGATATAAATTAGATCAATAGTAAAAAAAAATAAATAAATAAATAAAATAAAATAATAGAACCTTAATTAATGGGTCTTTTTATGTGACATTGGTCGGTGACTCAGTATCAATGGCTCCTTGAGATTGATTCTCTTTCGTAAGATGTCATTAGGTGGGTCATCATGGAAACTTCAAATTATTTTGATTTTTGATTTTTGAAATGGAGGGTTTGAGTTTTTGCGTTAATAAAAAAGATCCTTAATTAAATTATAATTAAGAATCACCCAGGATTTGGGCCTGACTCAGTCTTCCTATGGTTGATGCTTATTCAAAAAAAGCCAAAAAATAAAAAAAAAAAATAAAAAAAATAAAAAAATCCAAAAGAGTGCCGTGTCTAAAAGCCAAAAAGTAATAAAAACATGAAAAGATAAGGCGGGTGAAGAAGGTTAAGAACCTCTCAAAATTCAAAGTCTCTTCTCGTCTCTGCATGACTCATCGTGGGGTCCATCTCAGTGTACGAGTCTCGGTTTCAATTACAATATATAATATTGTAATCGATCTGTAATTGAAATATCTTCTCTCTCTCTCTCTCTCTCTATAAATAGTCACAATTAGTTAAGTCAAGTCTCCATGCAATTTCTTGCTTGCTAAGCCTTATTGTATATTGCAGTGCGTTCGTGTAATTATTGCATATTGATGATGTCGAGGACACAAAGACACAGCACCAGCAAGTTGCCGGAAATGAAGACTTCAGGACCGGAATTCTCTAATTCCGGTCCCGTAAACTTAGGCACAATTACAGATTCCGTTTCTCGAGTTGGTATGACTTCTTTCTCTCTCTTGTTCTATCTTTTCTTTCCCCGGCCGGCCAAGAAATAAATTAGACCTTGCTTCCCTTGTTCCGTGTGGGAAACCAAACCAATTTCAGTCTTTTGCTGTACCAGATCAAGAGATATTGGCCGGTTCTCATCTGACCCAGATCATTCAAACAGGGTTGGGTTGTTTTGCCAAGTGGCAAAACAGATCATAATTGAACCAACAAGAGAAAGCTAGGAGGGTTGGTTTCAGGGTTTCAGGGTTTCAGGGTTTCAGAGTGTTTGAAGTGATCATCACAAGTATATTTGGATCCAATAATTTCAAAAGGGACCTCACAAGCGGACGCCCTTATTGATTATTGTAATCCATATTAATATAGATTAAAATATATGGATTATGCTTCTAATATTTTAAAGAAAGTGATGCGAACTGAAAGGCAAAAATCAGAGAGATGCATGTTGTTATTTTATATTATAATATATAAAAATTCTTATAATGTATGCATGGATGATGGTGTATAACATTGAATGTGAATGTTGCAGATGAGAATGCGAGGAGGAGGTTGGAATCGATGAACCAGAAACTGAGGAATATGGAGATGCAGATGGAAGCCTTTGAGGCCGATATACGTAAAGCAGTGCATGCATCTTCCATGGCCGATTTGTCTTATTAGATGATCTGTCTTTCCATTATCATGCCTCCATGCATGAATTAATTCCCTTTTCTATATCTCATCCCATCTTCCTGGATCACGCATTGTGGAATATATATATATATGTAGAGAGAGCTTAATTTCTAGGTAGGAACTGGGCGGGCCCATCATGACCTTTTTTTTTTTTTTTTTTTTTTTTTTTTGGGGGATAAGTAGGTGTATTATCATGGTGCATGCATGGTCCCTATTAGATGTATCGATCATCATCTGTATCCTATATTTACTATGGAATGTGAAAATTAATTGAGAGATTTTTTTTTTATCAGTAATCAAATTTATTGCAAAGAAGGAGAAATTTGTACAAACATGGTAGGAATTCCTCGCATTTCTCGGATTTTCAGGCTTAAAGGTGTGGCAATGAGCTTCTACGTTTGAATGAATGTGTCTCAAATGATGAGGTTTAGGTCTGACCTTATTACGACAAACTAAGAAACCTCATAATTAAAAGGTCATGAATTTGACTCTCTCATCCAATAATTAACCCAACTGGTGGGATACCTCACCTTATAAGATAAGCATAAAAAATCTCATTATTGAGTGGATAATCAAATAATTAAGATTGATGAAGCATCATCAATGATCAATTTTTTATAATCAATGTTTATTTATTGGGGGGTGGGGGAGGATAGGATTATTTTCTATCACTAAAATTTGATACGTAGTCATTCTAAACCATGATTTTTTAATAAATTATCACATTATTTTACCTAATTCTCATTATCGAGTTGACAATCAAATAATTAAGACTATGAAGCATCATCAATGATATAAAAAAATTTGGGGGGGAGAATAAGATAATTCTATCGCTAAAATTTGATACCTAGTGATTAATTCTACACATAAAAAAAATCAGATCTTTAGGCAAAAAAAAAAAAAAAAGTGATTAATTCTAAACCATGATTTGTCTAATAAATTAAATTACCACATTATTTTACCTAAGTCTCATTTTCGAATGGATAATCAAATAATTAAGACTGATGAAGCATCATCAATGATACTTTTTTATAATCAATGTTTTTTTTTTTTTTTTTTTTTTTGGGGGGTGGGGCTTTGGGATACAAATAGTGATTCTAAACCATTATTTATCTAATAAATTACCCTATTATCTTACTTGGTGGACCATCAAGTGAGCTTTTTCCTTGACAAGAAAGTGCATAATATATATGTTTTCCTAATTATATATACATTTAAAGGGAGAGACCGGTTCTCCATGTTCGTGGTATGGATAGTGCACCAAATAATGAGAGCAGCCACATTTGCGCTGTTCTTTCAATAGGGGACAGGGAGAGAGGATAGTACTGCTTTCATTTAAAAAAAAATTGAAAATAAAATAACCATCACCTATCTATTTTATCCCCATAGGTTTAGGTTGTCTTGCTCGTGATGTATTCTCTCCTTTGCAAGGTTTGAGAGCTCAGAATCACAAAGGGAATCGAATGGGTCCCTTTTGATTTGATTTTATTTCGATTTAGATTGAATCGGACAATGATCACACACCCATAAATACCACTCGAGATGAGCTGAAATTGGGATTGGTCATAGCTGATCATTTCGATCCGATTCTTTAAACCTTAGCTTTTTTGTTGGTCAATAAATTCCTTATCTGACGAAACATAAAAGAAAAAACAAAATTCCAATTGAATGACTATCTCAACTCTAAAATGCGGAGACATATAGGTTTTTTTTTTTGTTTTTTTTTTTTGGTAAAAGTGGAGACATATAGTTTGGTTCTTATTGAACCACATCCAAATGGATGATCAAAAGTCATCAGTTATAACAGTTGCGTGTACTGAACCCAACTTTTGACCCGGATTTTAAGAACAGTCCATTAGATTCCTTATGTCAGGTGGGTCCCTTATATCCCACCCGATATTTTGAAGACTCAGGCGTACAGGATAGAGGAAGACCTGAAACAGGTCCCTGGGTCAAATCTAGATTCTAAATTCTAGACCCTGTTTCAATTTCAACCGTCCAAGTCAAAGAAAGCCAGCCAAATGAATTAAAAAATACGAAGGAATCAAATAAACTATGCCACATAAACAGAATAATTTGGTTCCAACCTCATCTATTTGACTTAAAAAAAAACTTTTCCGGAATAATCAGGAGCAGGGCTTTCTTTTTCCCCAAGGAAAGGGTAGTGCATGTTATTACGGGATTCAATTCATCTCCTCCCATTGATTGGTAGGGGGACGTCAATTTTTGAATGGCTGGTTTGTGGGGTTTGAGTAAATCTGAGTCTTTCATTTGAGTCGATATTTCCTATAGACTCAGTTTGTTGACTTAGTATCGATTCGAATGAAGGGTTCAGATTCACTCGAGCCTCACGTATCGATCATCCAACGGGAATGTCCCCCCTCCTCCCGAATCATTGGGAGGAGATGATGTGAATCCTATAATTAGGAAGAATTCTCCTATTTTTCACTCTAGAATGACAATTTGGATAAAACCACATTAGCCCCTTAATTAATTGAGAGAGAGAATCTTGCCTCAATCTAGGAGTTTACCATGGCAAGATTCCCTATAGCCAAACTGTGGGGTTAATAATGTAAATGAATTGAGCTATTTCCTCCTTGTGATATTTGTTAGGAAAAACACAAGACTTTCCCTCTTGTATGCAAACCAATGGATATACACAACCATAAATATACGCACAGAGATATAGCAGCGAAAATAAATAGAGACAATCATACCACAAGAGAACACATTAATTTTTAATTGGAAAACCCTTCCAAGGTGAAAGGGAAAAAACCACAGGACCTAGTCCAGGTAAATTTCCACTATGATAATAATGGGTACACCAATACAATTCTCTCTAGTCACAGCTAGAGATTACTAATCTCCAAGAGAAATATCCTACTCTTGGGTAATACAAATAACTCACCAAAATAATAGGTGGTAATCCAAAATACAAGAATACTCTCACATCGATGCCGATGTAACAAATACAGAGAGAATGGTCACATTTCTCTCTTTCCTGAACAGGGAGAACGCCTTCACGCCGCACGTACAAGATATGTATATCTACTCTCCAACTCATTGGAGGAATAAAGAAAAATGACGATTTTTCATTTTTCTTCGACTAGAGAACTCTGGATGTAATCAGCTTCGGTTCCCTATTTTTCTCTCTGGTTTTCTATAACTCAGGAACTCACGCAGTGTACTCTCTGGATGTTTTCTTAGCTCAGAAAGTCACTAAGTCAAAAACCGCCTTTAGAAAAAGGCTTTATAATAATGAGAGAGATAAGGAGGCAGTATCAAAACCGCCTTTGAGAATTCCTTCTTAAGAAGGAAACCTATGTAGGTCCCTCTACCCATGTGGGTGAGGAAGAAACCCAACAAACTCCCCCTTTGACTCCCAAGTGGAGATCTACCATACCCAAACCCGCCATGCTTTTGTCAGTATGGATCTTCTCAACCTGTAGTTGTTTCTATTCCAGTATATCCCGAATCCAGTGATACCTCACATCAACATGCTTGAACTTGTAATGGAAACTAGGATTCCTACTCAAGTGAATGACATTCTGACTGTCACAATAAACAATAGACATGTCTTATGTCAGACCTAGTTCTTGAATGAACCTCTTCATCCACAATATCTCCTTACAAGCTTCCACTGCAGCAATATACTAAACTTCTGTAGTTGACAAAGTCACACACTTCTGCAACTTGGACTACCATGACATTGCTCCCCCTGTAAAAGTAAACAGGTAGCCTGATATCGATTTCCTTGAGTCGATGTTGCCTACCATATTTGCATTTGTGTACCCCTGTAACACAGGTATCAATACTAAAACATAAACACGTATTAGATGTACCTCTGAGATATCTCATAATCTACTTGATTACTTCCCAGTGTTCTTTACCAAGATTGGTAAGAAATCTGCTCACAACTCCAACTGCATATGCAATATCAGGTCTTGTACACACCATGACATATTCCTACAACTGATGCTTTGGGAATTTCTTCATTTCTATTCTTCCTTGCTCAGTTGAAGGGCTCTGCTCAATGCTCAATTTAAAATGACCTGCCAGTGGAGAACTGATTGACTTGGCTTTCTCTATCTTGAATCTTTCAAATACTTTATGTACGTACATTTCTTATGATAGTCATATTTTGTCTGCTTTCCTATCACGAGAGATCTGCTTGCCTAAGATTTGTTGTGCTGGTCCCAAGTCCTTCATGGCTAAGGGCTTGCTCAATTCTTGCTTCAACCCAACAAGTTTATTGATATCTTGTCCAACAATCAATATGTCATCAACATAAAACAAAAGAATAATGAAATCACCTTCAGAAAATTTCTTCACAAACACACAATGATCTACTGTTGTTCTTGTATAGTCGTAATCCAGTATAAATAAATTGAACTTCTTGTACCACTGTCTTGGAGCCTGTTTTAAACCATATAAGTTCTTTCTTAACCTGCACACCATGTGTTCTTTACCTTTAACTTTGAAACCTTCTGGCTGCTCTATGTAAATCTTTTCCTCCAAATCATCATGAAGAAAGGCTATCTTGACATCAAGTTGTTGAACTTCTAAATTCAAACTTATAGCTAAACCCAACACAACTTGAATAGATGATATTTTCACAACAGGAGAAAAAATCTCATCAAAGTCAAATTTTTTTGTTTGTCTAAAATCCTTCACAACCAACCTTGATTTGTACCTGGTTGTAAACTGTTCTGCTTGGTCTTCAACCTGAATACTCATTTATTCTTGAGTGTCTTCTTACCCTTAGATAGCTTTATTAAATCATAAGTATGATTCTTATGCAAAAAAATCCATCTCTTCCTACGAAGCTTTTAACCACTCAGCTTTATACTCATCAGTTTGTGCTTCTTGAAAATAATCTAGTTTACATGCATCTGTCACCATAATATATTCATTTGGTGGATACCTGATAGATGGTTGTTGCTCCCTGGTAGATCTTCTCAATTGAGGCTCAATTGGTGGCTTTGGAGGGGGTTAATCCCCTTGTTCATCATCACCTGTATCATCTATGGGAACATCATCATTACCATTTTTTACATCTCCCCCATCATCATGTACCACGGGTAGAGGAATTGGATCAAGATCAATCAAATCATCAACAAATGGCTAAGGTTTTTCAATTTTCTCGAAGTCTTCAGTTGTTTGATCTTCAAGAAAGATAATATCTCTGCTTCTAATAACTTTCTTCTCAATCGGATCCTATAACTTGTATCCAAATTTTTCATCTGCATATCCCAAGAAAATACACTGCTTTGATTTGTCGTTAAACTTTGATCGCTCATCTTTTAAAATATGCACAAATACCCCAAATACTTTCAAATGATTATAGGAAGTATCTTTTTTGCTCCACACCTTCTCTGGAACATCTCCATTCAAAGAAGCTGATGGAAATAAATTAATCAAGTAGACTACAGTACACATCGCTTCTCCCCAATAACACTATGCCAACTTTGCCTGTGAGACCATACACTTGATCCTTTCCATAATAGTGTGATTCGTCCTTTTTGCTACACCATTATGCTGTGGGGTTTTGGAAATTGTTTTCTCATGCCGAATATCTTGGCTACTGCAATACTTCTCAAATGGGTCAATGTATTCACCACCATTATCTGAACGAATGCATTTGACAGATTTTTCTGTCTCTCTTTCAATCATAGAATGAAAATTTTTAAACACATCCAAAACCTGATCTTTAGTTTTTAAAGCATATGCCATATTTTTCTAGAAGCATCATCTATGAAAGTAACAAAATAAGAAGTACCACCAAGTGTTTTTACTTTCATAGGACCACAAACATCAGAATGCATCAATTCTAATATGTTTTTTTTTATGAGGATAATTTTTCATGAAAGTAACACGATGCTGTTTACCAACTAAACAATGAACACAACGATTCAGAGGCTTACCTTTCATATCTGGAAGAAGGTTGTTTTTTGTCAGGATTTACATCCCTTTCTCGCTCATGTGACCAAGTCATGGATGCCATAAATCTGTAGCGGATTCACCCTCTGCTATATTCACTTCAGTCTTGCACACTTGTATCTTTGTATTGTACAAAGTGCAATACTTGTTTCCTCTTGCTACTACTAGAAAACCTTTGGTAAGCTTCCATTGACCATTACTAAAGTGACTGTGATAACCTTCTACATCTAATTTTCCTACAGAAATCAAATTCAGACGGAGTTCTGAAATATGTCTCATATCCTTGAGAGTCAATTTGTATCCAACATTTGTCTCAACACTCACATCACTTATCCTCATAATTTTTGAAACATCATTGTTTTTCATTTTTACAATATCAAAATCACCTGTCTTGTAAGAGGTAAATAATTCTTTGCAAGGGGTAGCATGGTATGAAGAACTAGTATCAACAATCCAATCTGAGTTGTGACATGAGAA
Organism: Protea cynaroides; assembly: GCA_028583415.1. Classification (NCBI taxonomy): domain Eukaryota; kingdom Viridiplantae; phylum Streptophyta; class Magnoliopsida; order Proteales; family Proteaceae; genus Protea; species Protea cynaroides. The sequence continues at coordinate 67,914,662 of CM053265.1, forward strand.
TGTAAGACAAGATTCTTTACAACTTGAGATAATAATAGCATCTCCATCTGAACTAACGACAACAATATCTTCTTTCTTCTCTTCTTCATTTTCTTTCTTGGAATCTCTCTTAAGTTTCCTGCACTATTTTTTCATATGTCCTACCTTTTTACAATAGTAACATATAATCCCTTGTCTTGATTTGGATCTCTCTTTTGACTTCCTATGGTCTTGAGGTTTTCTATATTTGCTTCTCCCCCGACTTTCTGTGACAAGTGCCTCTTGTTGAGATGAACCTGAAGACTTTCTTCTTGTCTCTTCATTCAACAGACTTCATGTTACTTAACTCATTGTGATTTTTTCATCTGGTGCAGAATTGCTAAGAGACACCACTAATCTCTCCCAACTGTTAGGTAATGAACTGAGTAGTAATAAGACTTGTAATTCATCATCTAGCACAATCTTCATAGAGGATAGTTGATTCATAATACTCTATACTTCATTTAAATGTTATGCAGTTGAGTGTCCATCTCTGTATTTCAGGTTCATAAGTTTTCTGATCAGAAATGCTTTGTTGCTGATAGTTTTCCTTTCGTACAAGCTTTTTAATTTATTCCACAGTGATTGTGCCAATGTCTCTATGGAGACATGATGAAAAATTGTATCGTCTAACCATTGCCGAATAAAACCAATAGCTTTTCAATCTAAGGTCATCCACTCAGCATCAGATAATTTTTTTAATTTTTTCATATCACTCTGTACGGGTCCGTACAGATCCTTACAATATAATAAGTCTTTCATCTTGCCTTCCCAAATCATTTAGTTGCTCCCATTCAAACTAATCATCCTTGTCGGGGTTCCCTCTATTATTCACACTCGATTATAGAGCCTAGCTTTGATACCACTTGTTAGGAAAAACACAAGACTTTCTCGACTGTATGTGGTAACGTGTCAAATGCACCAAACTAATTATGTATTTCTTCACTAACCTAATTAATAAACTATAAATATGGTAAGCAAAGGTCGATCCCATAGAGAGTGATTTGATCAAGATTTATATTCTACTCAAATTAAATATATTAATTAATACTAAGCAAACACAATAACAAAGGGGTTTTTGGTTAGTTGAATCAAATTGAAAGTAACCAAACAGAATTTAAATAGAAAAATAATTAGATGAGAAGATTCAGTTTTTGGTTCAATATCCACTCACACATGCAATGAGTAAAATTAATCGCAATATTAATTTCTTCCTTTCAATTAGAATTAAAGACCCTAGATAATAATACGCTCTGTTACTCGAGTTTTTCTTTAAATATCTCTACTGAAGCTCTTTAGAGAGATCTAACCATTGAACAATACTGAATAAATTCTCAATGTTTAATTCAATGACAGCATTAAGAAGGTGAAAAATAGATGAATTTAAGCAACAATCACACACAAGTAGAGATTATTTAACTTAGATTATATTATTCATAATGATGAGATAAAAACTTAGACATAATCATCTACCACTGTTTGTTACTTAGGATTAAAACCAGAACGATTACATATCACAGATTCTAGATCAAGCAATTAATATTAATCTAATTGATTCAGTAGGTCATTACTGAATTATTCAGACAAATATCATAAATAAAGATAAAAGAATAACATAAGCAATTCCAATAAAAGAGAGAAGAAGAATAACGTTACTAACTAGAGATTACACCATTGACATGAGTTTGAGCTTCAAAATCTCCTTGAACTAAATGAGAAAATTAATCAGATATTACAATCATTTCAGAGAAAGAAAAATTTTCAGCAAAAGAGAGAGAGATTGTCTATCTTCAACACTAGTGCTCTATATATGAATTATAACAATCCTTTGTAACTTATAACTCATTCTTTGTGTAGGATTTCTTCTTTGTGTAGGATTCCTTCTTTATGTAAGATTTCTTCTCTATTTAGAATTCTAAAATTATAGAATTTTTTTTTCTTCTTTGGATTTTTCTATTGTAGGTTTCCTAATTAACTTAAGTAAGAGACTCTTAATGGAAATTTCATCCACCGTTGAATTCTTTAATCAGATCGTACGGCTACTCCAATTTGGATTTGGATCAGATTTTCGTATCAGACTTGAAGCAACGTTTGGAGGCCCAAACAAACTCGGATTTTTCTTCATAATATAATTCCGAAAAGGTTGAGACGTCCTCTACAACTTTACTGAAGATAACTTTTTAATTCTAGAACTCTTTCCACGTTAAAAACTTGCATGAAGCTCCGAACGTCAATATTAAGAATGCTGAAATTTTTCTATCTTTTAACAATTAATTCACCATGTCTCTAAAATATGTTAAATTATTAAAATTCATTCTATTCAATTCAATTAGGCATAAAACATATTAAAAAATAAAGTACAAAGGGAATAAAAATATAAAAATTACACATTTATCAGTATGCAAACCAATAGATATACGCAACCACAAATATATGCACAGAGATATAGCAGCTGAAATAAATAGGGACAATCAAACTACAAGAGAACACATCAATTTTTATGTGAAAAATCCTTCCAAAGTGAAAGGAAAAAAATCACGAGACATAGTCTAGGTAAATCTTCACTATGATAATAATGAGTACACCAATACAATCTTCTCTAGTCACAGCTAGAGGTTACCAATCTTCAAGAGAAATATCACACTCTTAGATAATATAAATAACTCACCAAAACAATATGTGGTAATTTAAAATATAAGAAAACTTTCACCTCAATGCCGACGTAACAAATACAGAGAAGAATAGTTACATTTCTCTCTTCCCTGAATAGGAAGAACACTGTCACGCCGCATGTATACGATATGTATATCTACTCTTTAACTCAGGAGGAACGAAGAAAAATGAAAGATTTTTCTTCCACTAGAGAACTCCGGATGTCATCGGCTTCGGTTCTCCATTTTTCTCTCTGGTTTTTTGTAACTCAAGAACTCATGCAGTGTACTCTCTGAATTATTTCTCAACTCAGAAAGTCACTAAATCGGATTCAAATAGTCTCCTCCCTGTACTTCAGGGAGGAGGGAGACACCCCCGTCGGATGGCTGACACGTGGCTTTCGGTAAAATCCGAGCCCCACGTCCGAACTGACGTCTAGCCGACAAGTCAAACCCATAGGGGGTGTCGGCTCTAATGTGGAACTCAGATTTTTTCAAAAGCTACGTGTCGATCATCCGACGATAACGTCTCCCTCCTCCTTGACCTCCTTGAAGTACAGGTTGGAGACGATGGGAATCCCACTAAATCAAAAACCGCCTTTAGAAAAAGGCTTTATAATAATGAGAGATAAAGGAGCCGGCATCAAAACCGCCTTTGAGAATTCCTTCCTTAGAAGGAAATCTATGTGGGTCCCTCCACCCACGTGTGTGAGGAGGAAACCCAACAACATTATGGTTTTCAAATGGGTTGGGATGGAATATGTAGGGCTTTTGGTTATCTATTGGGCTTGCTATTCTGTACTATCAAGCCTTTGGTCAAACAGGTCAAGGCATTAAGGCCCAGCCCCAGTTACCTAAGTAATGTTAAGTCAAATATGTGCATTTTAAAGGAGTGGTGCCAATCACGAATCACCACGTAGGTAGGTTGGCACTCAAGTTGCTCTCCTATGGGGAAGAAACTCAAGTTTGAGTCTCTATTCTCTTCTCTAGGGTTGTATGGTATGGTGTACTTCATGCTGATCCAACCACAGTGGAACTCCACCCCTAGACTGTTCCAACAAACAAAAAAGAAACCTGTTGCTGGAAATTTCTTTCTTTTTTTTTAATAACTGGTTTTTTTTTTTAAAGGGAAATAAATTTGTAGGAGAAAGATCAAGACTCGAGTACATTCTCTCTCCTCATAAATGCATTTTTTTCTCTTAATTTATTACTTTACACCTTTATTTATCAATCGAAGATGTTTTTTCTTGTATGATTTCAATATATGGTGCTGACTTACGGATCCGCTTCCCTTAATTGTTCTCAATTAAATTAAATTACTATGGATCACAACCCCAAAAAGGCCCTCCCATCTGGTCCATGGCTCATTTTACAGACCCATTGTCTTCTACAACCGGTCAACCTGGTGCATCAGATTTCTCTCTTCCATTTTATTCAACAAGCAGGTATGATTGATCAGAACTTTCGTTTTTGGTTTACACCAGGAAAATTTCTTCTTCATGGCTCGGAATGGACTATGGACAAGTTTGTGTGTTCATTCCTAATATCTGCCATGTTGTAGGTTAATTGGTGCTGAAATTTTATCTACATGACTTTCACATTATCATGGTCTATTTATATTCAACCAGCCAATAGTGCATTTCATGTGGAGATTTAAAATTTTGAAAAGTCAATTAAAAATTCAATTTTGGTTAAGAGAATTGAACCATCCAAAGTGCAAGATTTAAAGCTCAATTAAGATGGTTAATCATGACTGGATAAGATACTAAATTTGACATGTGACTAATTCATAAATTATACTTCTCTTGCAAGTAGCAGCTATTAACTCACTTAATTAGTTCTGCCCACAATGAAGCTCAGAAAGGGTGAACCAGACATATAAGGAAGCTTATATACCTCAATAGTCATGACGTAAACATTGCAGCTCAAATTAGATTAAATGTACAAGGACTCAAATCAACTCATGCTTTATCCCAACTAACGGTTGCATTAATCCTTTTTCTCCAATCAAATCTATTCAAAGTCATATTAGTTACTAGTTACGCTTGTTTTTTCTTCATCATTTCTCCAAGAGTAATTTTAGGTACACCTCTAACTTTTTTAGCTCATTCAATTTGAATCAAATCACCATCTATACTAGAGTATTCATAAGCATCCGTTGCACATGTCCACGATATCTTAAACGAAATTCTCACAATTGATCATGTATTGCAGCTACTCCTAAATTATCTATAAGTTGTTCAATATTCATTTTTTTGTCTTTTACAATTTTACCACTCACCAATGTCCACTACAACAATCCTCATTTTTTGCGACGGAAAATTTCCGTCCCCAAAAATAGGTTCCCGTCGCCTTTGATATTTACCGACAGAGTAGTTTCTGTCATATTTTCTGTCAGAATATCTACTGTGGGTATAAATTTATATTTTTTTATGAAGTAAAATATATTCTTGTGGCTAAAATATTAGATTTTTTTTGCCACAGATATACTATTTCTGTTGAGAAAAATGTATATCTTTACCGACGGAAATTATATTACCGTCGCCAAACGTAAAAAATTTTATCGACTGTAAAGTTTTTCCCATCGATAAAAATCAGTATTTTTCCCAACAGCAATAAGATTTCCGTCAGAAAACATGGCATTTAAGAAAAGAAAAAAAAAGAAAAAAAAACTCCCTTTTGCAAATAATCGACGAATATTTATCTGTTACTAACAACAAAGTTATATCATATACCTATTTCAATAAATTAGAATGCAGATTTGAAGGACATGAATAGAGAAAAGTAAATGCTATGGGAGTACTTTGAAATTCAGAAATCAAAACCAATAAGCTGAAGATATCATTCATTAAAAAATTGGACAATTGAAACACTTAGACAAATTAGACATAAGAAAATGCTTATCATAACTAGTTTCAAGTTATACATTACAATTCAACCGCTAAAGCTTTAAACCGAGTAAAGTTTGTAATAAATCTATGTACTCTAAATGTAATACAAATTATATCTTACCCCTTGAACAACAAAGAATACTGGAAATCCATCACTTGCATAAAGTACACAACCCCATTGATAATCAAATATGCAGGTCTAAGCTTATTAATGGGAAGGCTTCTGCATGGTTATATTCTCAAGTAAATAAACCCACTAATATCAGCTTCTACATGGTCATATTCTCAAGTAAAGACTATGGCAAGAAAAGTCAAGTACCTGGTGATATATATCTGCCCAGAATAACACAAGTAATGTTTATGTTGAGAAAAATAGAAGACCAGAAAGATCCAAAAGGACTATTTCTAGAACATGTACCATATGGAAATCCTCATATAAATCTCCTTGTAAGGTAGCTTGTTGATGAGGGAAGAGCCTTAGAATAGGAGAAAAGGAAACCTCCTTCATACTTGAATGTAGCACAAATGAAGAGATAGATCCCGTAAGTTGTTTACAGAAAAGCATATTTCAACCAATAAAGGAAAAGCTAGATCATTAGGATAGAGCTTGCTATGCATTCATGTACATTTGATTGGCTACAGACCTCCTAAGTATATTTCCATTTAGTTAGTTCCCTCCCTTCTGTTTCTTCCATGCAATAGAAGGACAATGAAGAGAAGACAGAGGGTGGCAATGGGACTCAACCCAGACATGACTCATTCACCAATTGTATAAATGTATACAATCATAAGGAGATTGATATTTATAGCCTCTATACCTCTGTCTGCACTAATTCAACTAAAACAGAAAATGAAAACCAATACATGTTTAACACCATGTCTAAGATGGTGAGTTCATTTCCTTACGGTTGTCTCACAATGATATTATTCTGATTGTAACTTAAAAGCTTGAACTCTAAGAATTTTTTTAGAGTGAGAATGACTTGTAACTCACCCGTCTGACTCAGTGTTGGATTGATCCTAAAAACTAAGTGGTATAGACTCTAAAATATGAAGTTATTTCCAATTTTGAGCTTGTCAAGAAAAAAAGGGAAAAACTAGACACAAAAAACAAAATTTCAAATTAATCAAACACAACAACAAGAAAAAAGAAGACTTTTCCCCAACCTCATTTTTAAGCTTCGATGCCTTTGCCAATAATTCTTCTTTGAATGCAAATACTCTCTAATCTCCCCAAATCAATTGAACCCCTAGAAAAAATCTCTAGCACCAAACTCCATGACTAGGGAGCTATTTTGAATGTTCCCAAACCCACTTCAATGTTAATGCTTAAAACTATCAAAAGCTTTAGAAACATGAAATTCAGCAGATAATAATGATGGAATCTAGAACAACAACCCCAAAGAGAAATGCCCAAAAATGAAACAATTCGGGTTACCTTAGTTGGAGAAGTTCATACCAATGCTTGTTGCCCCCGGATAATTTTTTCCCTTTTTCAAATAACGTGCTAGACCAAGATTTTGTTTAGACAGTAAAGAGTAATAGAATACCTAACCGATCATTGCTAATCCAAAATAAGGTTTGATTGAAGATCATACATCAAACACAATAATACACCTTCACTTAGCCGCAGAGGATTCAATTTCTATACTGTGCCAAGTTCAAGGTTATTGGGGTGTTGTTTGGGTAAAATCTGTAAGAAGGCATGGGAACAAAGAAGCTCAGCACCCCTAGGTGGATGGACTTCGATTTACAGTAAGTAGCAGGCCTGGACCCAATCCATAGCAGCCCTGAACCCTAACCCTAGGCAGATGGAAATAAAGAGACAGAGAGATACAGAGAGAGGGAGAGAGAAGTTACCTTCACCAGAGGAGCAGAGCGTAGGAGAGAGGGAGAGAGGAGGAGCAGAGCGTTAGAGAGAGGAAGCGAGATAGCTGGGAAAAGGGTGCGGGTAGGTGACAAGCAAAAGTGAGAAAGGTAAAATATAAATTAAAAACTCTGCTCTATTTTCAACAACGGGACTCTAAATCCAGTCAGATAAGACTATTTTAAGCCACGGATATGAGATACCGTTAGCCAAAACCAATTTTTAAGTGACGGATCTAAATTCTCATATGCTAAAATGATTTTTGGCCACAGGAATTTAGATCCCATTGGCTAAAATAATTTTTGACAGGAATTTGGATCCCATCGGTGTATAAATGATTTTTGACCACGGGAATTTAGATCCCGTCTCTAAACTCTATGCTTTTTGGCCACGGGAATCTAAGTCCCGTAAGCTAAAATGATTTTTGGCCACGGGGATTTGGATCCCGTAGGTTAAAATGATTTTGGCCACGGGAATTTTGTGATTGTCTGTAAACTCTATGATATTTGGCAACGGAAACCAAAATGCCGTGGCCAAAAATGGTTTTTGCCCATGGGAATTTGGATCCCATCGGCTAAAATGATTTTGGCCACGAGAATTTTGTGATTGCCTGTAAACTCTATGATATTTGGCAATGGGAACCAAAATACTGTGGCCAAAAATGATTTTTGCCCACGGGAAACTAAATCCAGTGGCCAAAAATGACTTTTGCCCACAGGAATTTAGTTCCCGTCGCCAATTTCTGTCGCCAAAAATAAGGATTGTTGTAGTGGTCAATATTCTTATTTCAACTATACTGAGTTTGTTTCTATGTTGGTTCTTCATTCTCCAGTATTCAGTTTTATATAGCATCGTTGGTTGTATAGCTGTTTTATAAAATTTTCTTTTTAGTTTAAAAGGAATGTGTCAATCACACAACACTTCAGACGCACATGTCCATTTCATCTAACATTTTCTAATTCTTTGAACAACTTCATCTTTCGTCTCTCCTTTATTTATGATTGAACTTAAATACCTAAAATTTTTAACTTACGATATCTCTCTATTTTTAACACCCTCTTTCCAATTTTAGAATTTTTTTTTTTTGGTAAATAGATGATTTGATTAAACCCAAAGAAAAAGATAACACAACACACCTCCACTATGAGAGAAAACTCCTAGAAGTGGATCAACAAACAGAAAAATAAAACTCCAAAGAAGAAGTAACAACCTCCTTCCACCACAGAGCAAACAATAACTCAAAGACTCAATACAATAGCATTAACGAAAAATCAAAGTGCTACAAGTTGAGAACTACATCCTTTGGCCTAGAAGTGCCATCCCAGCCATCGTGAGATGAATGCCCGAGGAATCCTCAATAAATAATTTAATGTGGGGTTTCCCAAAAGATGAGGTGGATATCTTCCTAGAAAGCCATGACACTTCTTCTCTCTCTCTTTCTCTGAGGAATGGTAGCCATCATCATCCTCCTCCCCCATAAAGAGAGAGAGAGAAATCTTACATCGATGCCAGTGGGATCAGATCCAAAGGTAAGGACAGAGATGATCGGGATTCATCATAAAGCTCAACCTCATTACCAGCCAACAACTGAGGATGGTAGAGGATAAGAGGAGGATTTGGGACAAAGAAGGGAGGGGGAAGGTCTGGTTCATGATAAGAAAAAGGATTAGCCCACCAGTCTCAGATGAAGGGGTCGACGAGGTAGGGGAATTTTTACTACAGCAAAGCTGGGAGTAGGTTGTTGAAGGGAGAAAAGAAAAAGCGTAATCAGGAGAAAGGTGATCGGGGAGTGTAGAATGGCTAGGATTTTGGATCTCAGAATTAGTTGGAGATTGGGGAATCTCTCCTACAACAAGGGGGGAGGGGATCAAGGGATTATGAAGTGTTTTCGACGCAACCTCAGGCAGAGAAGCTTCCTTTGTCTACACACCCTGCATCGACTGACCAAACTCACCAGTTGAAGGAGCGAAGGTGGATGTTGGGCATTGGATTGGAGCAGGACACCCAATGAGATTAGGGTAGACTGACTCACAGAGGGGGTTTTCCAAGCCTTCCGCCAGGCTATCTACCACAGGTCGAAGCACCTGAAAATGGTTAATCGAGACAAAGGAGTGGGGATCAGGCCCAATCCTACAGTCCGCAGGAGTTCTAGATAGCAAATCAGGAGATCCAGCTGGCAAAGCAGAAGACCCAATGTTACATGTCGAGAATTGAGGGAAATTTGAAATTTGAGCTTCCCAAGGAGCCCTACTCGACAAAAACCCGAATTTAGAGATCCTCTTACCGGGTCGACTAGGCACCCGGCCCGTATCTTTCTCCACCTGAGTAGAGTTAGAAACATTTCCTTCGCCCTAGACAGAACCATACTTTGTCGACGATGGACCCGAGCCCACATCAGATGAGACCTGATGAGATCGGTTGTCACAACCCAATCCCTGCTTAGAGCTACGCGCGATCAGGCTATCATGCTGGCTAGAGGGATTCCTGGAACTCCTCCCCACAGCCAATGTTAACCAACAGTCACCCTCCACATGCCCAAAAATTTTACAAGATAGACAATAGGAGGGGGGGAGTTTCCAATCATAGTGTACCTCTTGCTAGTACTCAATCCCCACATCATCTACTATGAGGACAACTTCCTCCAACTTTTATGAGCTACACATCAACACACATAGGCAAATGCGCACCTTATCTTATTAAAAGTGGTTTGGTCCGAGTACAGAAGTTTATCGAGACAAGATCAGATGGCACTCAAACTCTCTGGCCCCCACAAGTGAAGTGGGAAACCTGGAAGAGTAACCCATAACGGTATGGATTTCAAACCAAAAGCCCCGGTATGCAACTCCCTTTCCCAAAGTCTAATAAAAATCAGCTTGCCGCCGACAAAGAACATGCCAGCATCCAGGATTCTTTGCCGATCATCCCCATTAGAGAAGCAAAACAAAAAAAAAAACCCTTTGAAGGAGAAGGAAACATTCAACCGAACCCATAAGTTACCATTACGTACTCAAATATGTTTTCACCACTTTGAAATCTGGTCTTTTTCCCATGAAAAAACCAACCGCAGAGTTCTTCAAGTCATCGAGCTCCTTTGCTACTGCCGCATGAGAGCAGAAGCTCAACTTTCTTGAATCTTTTGAGGAAGGAAGTATAAATCTTAGCTTTGGCTTTGTGGTTATCTTAGGATTCTGGTTAAGAGAAGATTTCTAAGGACTAACACCAATGGCTTCTAAAAGAACAACAAAGGGGATGGAAGATGAGGTGGAAGTTTGGTTTAGTGGTTTAAAAAGGGGGGGGGGAGGTCAGACAGTCAACTGTTGGAAGAGAAGGGTTAGGGTTTTTGTCGTTCCCCTGAGGAGGGTTGCAGCCATGGGTTGACAGAGAAATAGGATAAGGGTGACTTGGTGTCTGGATTTCCATTAATCAAAAGATCAAGGAAAAGGATAAAGAGATCAACATGGAGTCTCCACCGTAGGGGCAACAACCCCCGCTAGAGAAGCCCGAAGGAGGAAGGGGAGGGGGAGGAAGAAGGCAACGAAATCCTATCACAACTTGCTCTCACTTCCAGTTTTAGTGTTACTATAGTTAATCACACACTATATACTCATATTTTTGTTGATTAACCTTTTGAATTAGTCACTTGCACAAAGGAATTGCTTATCTTAGTTAAAACCTATGGCTTCCCTTCAGTTGTAGGTTATGTTAGTCAACTTGTAACATTTCATAGTTGTGTTGTAAGTAAACCAAATAAAGACCCAGCTTAACTGCTAACCGTTTGAAGTAGTACATTTTTCTAATACCATGCCATGGGTTTGACCCTATTCAAATTTCATCAATTGCCCAACCCACACTGACCTTGTTTTCACCCTTAGTTCTTGTGTGAAGGACAGGCCATGCATGATGTTGCACCCTTATGTACATGTATTATACGCATTAATTTCCAGTTTTTATTTTATTTTATTTTTATACTCAGATTGGTGTCCTCTGAGCAGATGAATAAAAGACTATATTTCATCATCTTCTAACAACCATGTGTTCGATCTACATGGATTGACCCTGAAAAAGAATTTAAGTTAGGGCATACATTATTGTAAGCAGCAAAACAATACTGTATCTTATGGCCTCTAAGACAAGTACTTACGAGATCTCACTCCATCGCTCAACTCAGCATGGTCAGATCCTTAAGTACTCAGCCTCAATGTGGCCTTGCTGCAATTTGTTTGTAAAGACCAGTTTTTGTTTTGGTCAGTATCCATTCTTTTTTCACTAGGCTTTGCTTCTCCCCTTGATGAAGAAGGGGATAAAGATAGAGAAAGATTGATGTTGACTTCTCTTAGGCTGTCATGGCTTTTCTTCTTGTCGTCTTCATTGAAGTTGTGGCTCAAACTCAGCTGCAAATTGGGCAACCCTTCTTTCTCTTTTGTCTTCAATACTATGGGCTTTGGCTGATTTCCTTGTGACCCTTGTAACTGCATCTTGTGGAGGTCATGTTTCAGCTTCTCACACATAAACAAAGAAGAGAGAGAACTCAAAATACCATAAAAGGTATAAAGATTACCTCAAGCCTAAATGGGGGCTCATATTCTGGTTCAAAATCATCTGAAATGACTACAGGATCACATGAGTTGGAATCGCTGTTGTTGTTGATACTCCATCCATAGGGTTGCATTTTGAGGGTCTGATTGGCTACAGGTTGCAAGCTAGTACTAGCCCATGCTATGTTTGCAGGTACTTTCCTATCCTTTCCTTGATTGCCAATAATTTCTCGGGGTGGCCACTTCTTTTCCTCGAGAAAATGGATACCCTGAATAGGACCAATCCCTGTAATTGCATTCCTGACATCAAATAGGTGGGAGGTCGATGGCTTTTCATCGTTTCTGAAGATTATGTCATGGTTAGAACTCCTGAATAGGCCCTGCTCCTTTGTCGATAGAGACATTGGCTTTACAGCAACATGCTGCTTGAAAGCCCATTCTTGGTGTCTACATGCAGTAGAAGAAGGAAAAACAAAAGAAGTCAGATCAAAATGGCTTAAATCGAAAACTGAAACTGAACCAGTTAAATTCGGCCTGAATTGAATAGAAACAAAACTTTATTGGGCAATGATTAACGGGCTGTGTTTTTAGGGCTCGTGGAAAATCAAAACCCGATCAAATCAATTGATAAATTCGTACCAAATCAATGCAATATGTTCAAACTGACACTGAAACCGAACCAGCCCGATAATGGACCAACAAGAGGCCATTAAGCCAATGTTTTGTTAAATGTAATGTAGTAAATCGAAACAAAAAAAAAAAAAGAACCACCCCGGTAGAGTCCAATAAATCAACTTGTTATTAAATATACATTTAAGAAGCCAAAACCAAACTGATAGTGGACTGATCAGAGCCCATTAAGCCAACCCGATAAACCCAACCGAACCAGACTGAAACAAAATTTTCTTGTTGGTCCATAATTGGAATTGAATGTATAAGACCGAAACCGGACCGAACTGACCCATTGACACCTCTTGATCAAATAGTGTTGTCAGTATAGTCCCACATTGACTACCAAATAATTTTGAACCCCTCCTTATACACCTGGGAGTCCCTTCACATACTAGTGTGAACTTTTAATTTGGAAATTTTATATTGTATCAGAATAGATTTTCACCGTCTCCAATCTCCAAAGTTTCAGGTATAGACCACCATAGGCAAGAGAGTGTTAGAGGTTTAATCCCACATCAACTACCAAATATTAGTCTTCAATTCCCCTTATATATCTGGGAGTTCCTCTGCCTATCAATTCTAACTTTTACAATGAAACTTTAAAGAATATAAGGGTTTTCTTTTATTCTGATAATGTTGATTACCTGGAGGAGCCGTTTGTAAAATCAAATGGCTGTTGGGAGAGGTGAGACTTGAATAGACTGTGGACAGGATTAGGGTTATGGCCATTCCTGCCTAGAATCAGACTATGACTGTCCATCCTGTAGTGATGGTGAGGACCCATTCTTTGATAGAACATTTCAGGAAGGTGATCTAGTCCTTGCATTGCCCTAGTTGTGTGAGATAAAACTGCAAAGATAATACAAAATTTTGTTCAGGTTCTGCCTTGAAGACTCATACTTTGAAGGCATCTACAGAAAATAAGATATATGATCAGAGTCCACGAATTACCTTGGCCAGACTCATCCAACTTCTTACTTCGATACATCTGATATGGATGAACCACGATTGATATAAGAATGCAAAGTAAATGGCACTGTAAGGAAATAAAATCATCTCTAAGTTCAAAGAAAGTTGCAGAGTATATTCTCTTGTGTATGCTACCTGTAAGTGGCTTTTAACATGTGCAATGCTTAGTCCTCTAACATTCATCGACTGAAGAACTAACTTGGGAGTCGCTCCTGCACCCACCAAAGAAACTTGAAGTTGAGGCTGGGTTTTGTGTTTGCATTTAGAAAAGATTCTACAACATGGAATCTGAGGTTTCCGCCTAAAAAGTACCCATTTCTTCCTTTGAGTATTTCCTTTCCACGTAGCAAGTTTAAACTATCATATTTTGTCACTTGTCAACGAGTTAGTTCTATGTGTACTGTCCATGATATTCCATCACTTACCATAAAATGTGGGACCTATCATTAGAGGGTGAGACTCAAGTGATATGAATGGTGATGGAATACCATAAAGGGTAGAGGGTAGATGTAGAGATGAACTATTATATCATTGTCAAGGGTGGAAAAAGATCTGTAGTGAGGTCACCTCTATAGTAAGGATTTCACCCACTCAAAGTAGTTCGACATGTATTCCAATGCACCGAGAGGATCCCAATCCATCAAGAACCATATAATTGAAGGAAAAAAGAGTTCACACGCACCTATGTGTATCCTTTTCCATGAATCCTATCACCATTCATATGTAGTGGGTTCCACACTTTAGAGGTGAAGCCCATACCCTATGGAGAGTGATGGATCCTATAGAGAGTACACTTACATGTAAGAATTTGAGTAGTTTTGGATTTGTCAATCTTTCTATGCATGTATGTGTGCTCTTCTCCATGGGATGTGAAACCCATCTTTAGAGTGTGAAACCTATTAAATATGGATGGTGATGATCTGTGGACGGTACACATACATACATGCAGATCATCGACACTTGTCAATCAGCCTTCACAAATACTACTCTTTCATTGCATGCCCGTTTATATTCTTCTATTTATTTTTTTTTTCTTTCATAATATAATTTTCTTGCTGATACTTAGCTGAAAAACAGTAAATTTTTTTCTCGTATGGAACTTACTCTCTTGCCCACCAAGCTTTTCAACAGCGTGAACAAAAGCAAGATGGAGATCAGGAGTCCAACGGAGCCTTGGCATTTTTGATCGAACATATTGCCTAACTGAAGTACTTGTCCTCTCACTATCTTCCCCAGAGAGTGTGTTCTTCTGTGAATTCCCTCCAGTGGCTGCTTCATCCTCCTCCATAAGAGTGGTAGCAGCATCAGCGGTAGAACTACCCTCTTCACTGATGGCTTCTTCATTTAAGTCAAAGGGTGATGATCTTTTCTGCGACGACACTTGATCAGATGTGTTTCGAGCTTGTGAATCGCTTCCATTGCTCTTCTCTCTATCATCACAAACCTCTTCTCCCTCAACCATATCTACTCCTACTCCCTTTATATCACTTCCCAGCATGATACCTCACTAGCATGAATGTTAAAAATGAAAAAGATATGGAAAACCATTAGAAGTGTAAACTAATTTAATGAAAAAAAATATATAAAAAAAAACCGAGCATAATTTAGTAGTATTTTCGATTTTTCAAAGGAAATTTTCTTCAGACATTTTGCCTTCCCTCATTTTTCACATGTTTTATTTTCATTTTCATCAACTACCCAATAACCACACTGACCGTTACTGAAAAAAAAAAAAAAAAAAAAAAAAAAAAGAGTGAGAGAGAAAGAAAGAATAAGAGAGAAATTGCTTGTTCCACTAAAACCCTAATATTATAAATTTTGAGGTCTTCCGGTTCCTTATGCTGAAGGTTTTAGTAGCAATGAACAACTGGGATACTTACCCAAAAAAAAAAAAAACAACTGGGATATAGCGCTGCTATCTCCGAAGCAACATATGTGTTGGAACTGAGAAGTGCCGACTGTCGAACTTGAGAAGTCCACTAACAATTTCTGAAGGCAATATTATATTTTGCAGATAAATAACTATGAACCAAAACCCAAGAAGCGCTTGCTGTTGGTCTTCTCTTTCAGAGTCCACGGCATTCTAGATCCACAGTCATTTGATGTTTTTGGACTATAATTTTTTCATGTCTTTATGGAATATCTAGTGGTTGTCAGTCATTGTGTATGTATACTAATATATCAGTATATGCGTACAGTAGATGACAGCTACTGGATATTCCTCATGTCAACATGAAGACATGAGGGGATTATTTTTCGATGTTTTCCCGTCAGTTCTTTGCATTCTATTTCACACATGGGATGTTAAGACAATGTATCTAAGCATTTTGGTGGCCATGATGATGAGAGGGATTTGTGCTCCATAACTAAGAATAGAAAGATTTAATCTCATATTAGTTGGACAGCTTATGGCTGTTTGGCTTATTATTCTAGATAGAGCTTCTTCACCTTAATGCTCGGGTTTTTGGGTTAACCGCCATTGAATGGTATCAAAGGAGATAGCCCATGCATCGACCATATGGACCCATTGCCCAATTTATGCAGTCTATAGGCCTATAATGGGAGGGTTTTGCACTCCATAACTAGGAATGGAAACGATTTGATCCTACATTTGTCAAGTAATATGCAGTTACATTCCATGGCCAAGAATGGAAAGGGTTTAATTCCACATTAGTCAGGTGGGAATGGATTTATTTATGGCTTTAATAATTTGAGTTTTAAGGAGCCAATAGCCCATAATTAACTTAAAAGTAATTACGTACTACAATTTGTAACTCATTCAAATCTTTCTTGTATGGTATTATCTCACTTCTTTCTTTTTTTTCCCTCGCCTGTTCTCTGAAAAGGTGCACATAGATTGCAAAAGACAATAGTGCAGCATTCAACATCTGTTAGATTTGGTTGATCTCCTGTTCTCATGATTAATTATATGTTTTCCTGCGTTCTGTTCCTAGTCATGAGTTGAAATTTTCTGTATGCATGGCGGCAACTTCTATATATTTGAACAGAACGCAGGAAAACAAAAGTATTAGTAGTACACACAGAAGAAAGAAAAAAAAGTAAAGCTCAAGTCTTACATCCTTAGTACAGTAGTGCCTGTCGAGCATTTGATGTAGCCAAACCTTTTTCTGTCACTCATTGTGCGTAGACTTGTACCTCCTGCAAATTTTGGTGGAAATACAAAGAAAATATTAATATAAATTCGTACAGTTTAATGTTTGTGACCAACTAAACCTGGAAAGAAAATCAAGAAATTAAACAATAAACTAAAAAAGATTTAACTATAGATCATTACTGAATAAACTACAGGTCTTAATCTACAAAAATAAAGACCTACCCATTATTTATGTTCTTAAGGAAATGATTTCATAGAATGCATCTCAGAGAGAGAGAGAGAGAGAGAGAGAGAGAGAGAGAGAGAGAGAGAGAGAGAGAGAGAGAGAGAGAGAGAGCATCAGTAGAACAACTTTCTTGAGTCGAAGGTAGAAAACACCAAAATTGAGTAGATAAAGCTTAGAAGCTAGATTTTGTTGTTAACTGAGACAACTAAGATTCTAAAAGAAGTTACCAAAATAACCATGTTTAATATTTCCAAATTTGCATAGAACAGATATATCATCAAGAGTAATTAGAGGAAGACTAAATTAAACAAAAAATAAACTACTCTCTTTTACAATTTCCCCACTTCTAAGACTAAAGAAACTCCTGAATAAAGACGAAAAAAAAATATGCATCCAACAGAAATCTTAGAATAGAAATATATCATCTTGGGTGCAAATATTTCCTCTTTCTTCCTTTGATCAAAACAGAAAATTAATAAAACCAATCAAAAACTATTGTCTGAGAGATGAAAAAGGAAAACAAATCTTTAAAAGGCCAAGATGATCCCGATCGCAGTAGAATTGTGCATGAGAAGAAAGAAACAAATCAAATAATCTTCTCCAACTACCCACCATTAATTATGAAGGCAAATCATTTCTTCCTTCTTCCAAGTTTTTTTATCAGAAAAAATCAATAAGCAACTTCAAATATGATGGCACCCCTTCAGGCCTGCTAGCTTGCCCACCATAATAATAATTAAAAAAAAAAAAATGGATCCACAACAGGTGGGAGATCGAACAGAAGATAGCCCTTGAGAAACTGAAGAACATGAAGAGAGAAAAAGAGGGATTGTCTATGCAGGACAATATAGATAGAGGAAGATGGTTTAGGTGAACACACACGAGCGAGAGAGAGAGAGAGAGAGAGAGAGAGAGAGATCTTACAAAAGGTTATTGTTGAATTTCAATGGTGGAATTCAAAATTCAAGGTTCATGCCTAAAGGCATCGTCCAGCTGATATTCTTAGCTAGACTCCTATGGTTTTAAAATCAATTTTCATCGTTAAATGTTTCAGGGTAGATAAAGAAAAGTCTAAAATATAAAATAAAAATAAATAAAAGATAATAATATTACGTTTTTATTGAATAGGAGAGGACGATGGTCGGGACAGTCCATGTTCTCGTTGAAGTGTAAATAGTAGTAATAATTTAATATCAGGAGTATAGAATTATAGATCAGAATGCGACGATGAGCCTCTTTGGACTGTTGGAGATCATGTGACTTCGAGCCTCTTTCTCGTTCTTTGACAGCTTGTCCATCTCTCTTTCTGTCTCTCTCTCTCCCTCTCTCTATCTCCCTCTCTCTCCTACCCCTCCGTGATTATCTTTATTGGTTGACCACTGTTAAACACTTCACTGATTGCTATATAGATTAACAAACAAATTCTCTATCTTACTTATTTTATTCTTAATCCTAAATCCTACAAAGTTTACTGTAAGAATGACAATAAACTTATCTTCTTCCTCATAGGCACAACCCACTCAAGCTGACAGGTGATATCGGTGTCATTTTCGGCTTCTGCATGCACAGTGAGATTACTTGCACGAAACAATTCCCTTGAATATCATATTAAGTGTCAATTGTGTATATTCGGATAATAAGTCGGTAAACTTCAATTTAAACCCTGACCTCAGCCTTATACCTAACTGACCAATAATATTTCCCACATCTCTTCCTATATGGATTTTGCAACCCTTTAGAGCTGATCTTATATGTGTTTTTTCTTGGGTAAGTAATCCTCCTTTATTACAGCATGGTTCCGAAGTCTGGGGACAAAAATGTGAAACTAATTTTCCATGCACGCTCCTTGAAAGAGTACTGTAGTCTCCGTTTGGAAGGGATTCGGTCTTTAAGATTAAACGGCTGCAAAAACCGATGACAAGGTCCAATTGTAACCCAGTCGATTACAATTATACAAAGCTTTACTTCTCATATAAAAAAAATGAAAAAGAAAGATGGTCAAGATATATATACTATTCTAGTCTTCAGCTAGAGTAAGTTTATTTCATGGTTAAGGTCATGAGATCAAGTTCCATCTTCAGATTAAAAGGACGACCCGGAGTACCACTTGCATATAAGCAATATGGCTTAAGAAAGAAACGTGGTATTTTTATTACCAATTTTAAATAATGGAAATGCATCTAAATTATTGAAAGACAATAATATATTAACTGCCTGAATGAGACCTCCGTGTATTTACAATATGTAAATTTCTTATGGTTGTCCCTTATCATATTCTCAAAAGTTCTTTTTAATCAAGGATAAAAATGAGTTTTTATAATAATTTGAAAGTGGCTTATAATAATGTCTTCCTTAAATACAGTCATTGTCTTATTTTTTTTTACAAATTTATACACATGTAAAATGATAGATTTTACTATCACTAAAAGAACAAAAGTGCGGTTTACTAAGAGGGCAAAAATAAATAAATAAATAAATAAAAAGATTACAAATTTGACACCTTATTATGCCATCCCATATATATTGACAACGTCATAGTCTTATTCAACTTTCTAAACCCTATCTTTAAATTAGGGATTCTCTTATTGACATCCTTTAAAAAAGTGTCAAATATTTTGCAATTTTATTATTTTTATTAGTTTTTGTCCTCATAGTATAATGCACTTTTTTTTTTCTTTTAGTGATGGTAAAATTATTTCGCATATGTACTTGGAAAATGTTTTGAGAATGATAATAAGGTATGTCACTTTCAAATTATTTTAAAAATATTTTTTTTACACCTAACTTAAATATATTTTTAGATTAAGACAAAGAAAATCAAAAGAAGATTACATATTCTAAATACACGTATAGTGGTGTCATTCAAACAATCCCTTAAATTAAGATACACTTGTCATCATTTTGTATGTAAAAATTTCATCCTCCCATAGGTCATAGTACATTTTCACAAGAAGATATATTAAATAGAAAGCTGACTATGCTGATTAAAAGACTACAGTCAAAGGAAAATGTTTGAATTTAAATATAAAGGAAAATTACTATGATAAGTAACCCCAAATGCTCTCTATCCTAAGTAATACTAATTTCTTTATAATTTAAGGAACAGTTTTGGCTCTCACTCCCCAACATTCCCTTTTGGTAGAAAATTCTCACAAGGTATTATTATTATTATTTTTTTTTTTTGATAATTTAGTCCCAAGGAAAGTTGAACTCATGACCTTTTTGAGGTATTCATCTATACCAATTGAGCTACTTCTTGAGATTCACAAAGTAACTTGCATGGGGTCCCATATAGTCAAGCATTGTATGTATAAGGAGGAACAAAACAGCTCAATCTCACAAGTCAAAGTTCATCAACCAACTATTATATATAATGAAACCAGTCTCAAGTAAGCTCTTTAAGAATTTTTATGAACTTATGACCTTATGCTTGTAAGGTGAAAACCCAAACCTCCAGTTGTAGGTTTGAGATGCAAATAGCTGCCTAGGAGGAGGCATTCAACCTGAACTTGAACTCAAAGAACAACAATGCAACTACAAATAATGAGGGAGAAGTTTTTCTAGTCTAGCAGATCCAGAGGATATCTCTAGACCAACGTAAATATATGCCACATGGCAGATTGACTATAGATGAAATTTTGTAAAAAAATAGATGCCAAAGTCTATTGTTGACATGTCAAGTTTCAGACAAAATAGAATTATCCAAGCAAATAAACATTTTGAAAAGATAGCGGATGAAATATTTTTCTAGGAACAAATGGACAGCTAAAAATACAACGAAATATTCAAGTATACGGAAAAGTATATGATTGAATCTAAGTTTGAAATTTAACATGTATTCCATCTAGACCTTTTCCTGGATATCCATACGATTGAAATTGCCAAGCCATCCTTTCATCTAGCAAAATTTGGCGTCGGTTGGTCTAGAAATACCCTCTAGATCTGGCAATGTTGAAACTTTTTTGCCAATTGTTAACTTGTGTTTCCAATAGGTTGCTTGATTTTATTTTATTTCCATATTAAAGTGTACATTGTTAAGTTTCCATCTCACAAAATTTGGCGTCAATTGGTCTAGAAATACCCTCTAGATCTAGCAATCTTGAAACTTTTTTGCCAACTGTTAACTTGTGTTTCCAATAGGTTACTTGATTTTATTTTATTTCCATATTAAAGTGTACATTGTTAAGTTTCCATCTCAAAAGTTTGAACTTGTGTTGCCCCTCTTTTGGTGACAGTACACGTGGCATGTGGTCCCTCTTTTAGGTGACTATAAGGAAAGAACCTGGAGTTCTGATACCATGTTAAGTTTTTCAACTCAGAAATTTGAATTAGTAAGTGGAGGGACCCTCAAGTATACAACGTTTCGGATTTTACCAATGTGAAATTATTCTAAATAATACATATTTTTTCTCAAGTTTTTATATTTCTCTTGCACTATAGCCTTCATGAGGGAACACCTTATATAATGGAAATATTTTTATCTCTTTTTTGCCCTCTTTTTTCTTCTTAAAAAAATTAGTTAAAGGTGGTTGGGAGATTGGTAGGAGGATGAGAAGTGCCCTTAAAAGGCATCTTCACAAGAATGTGTCAACATTTACACTCGAGTTGTTGGAACACATCATTCTCCAGGAGTTGAAGGAAAGGAATACGTTGAGGTGCGAGTATAAAGGCATCGTAAGGCATGAAGAATTAATAGGACACATCATCTACGGAGTGTTAAGGATATACATGACACATCAGCTCACCAACTCAAAAGATAAAGATGCAGTATAGATTCCCATAAACAAGGATCGTAAATCCCACATGCAATCATAGGAGGGAATGCACCTACCAACAAATAACATGTAAATACAAGATAAGAATAGCTATAAACACAGATAAGGATTAGTTGTTTCCTAGAATCACTCTATAGATTGGTAAAGGGATTGTTATTGACAAATCACTATATATACAAGAATCTATCGTAAGTAACGACATGGGTGAAGAATAAACATTTCTTAAACTTTACATGGTATAAAAGCCCACTGACTCACATCCATCCTACTTGTTATGTCTATGTCCAACACCATTACCCCTTCTTCGTCTCCTTCCACACCAATAATAAACTAACTATCAAAACGTAAAACCAGTAATAAATTGTCTCAGTCTAGGCTCAAGGCCACTAGTACTCTCCTAAACAAAACAAAAGAAAGATAATAACTATGCCTTCAATCCTCGTGTCTACTCGTAGACACAAGTATCGCACTCGCATGTGCTGCCGTGGTAGTCCTTCCCTGACATGGTCTTCCAAAAGAACTGGACCAGCTACGACTGGTGACTCCACATAGTCTGCTACTGTAGTACCTGTAACAACATATAAAAAGAGAATATATTCTTGGAGTGAGCTCAACAACACGAGCTCAGTGAAAGATAGAACATGTAAATTGAAAAAATATGCATGAGATGGCATTCAGTGTGATCTGGTAATGATGATATGTGCTAAGGTAGAGAACCATCACACCATAAAAGGCAGTAACTCTCATGCGCGAGAAGGGACTGGGCACCACCCTCGATTATACCGTATGCACCCAAATCCTCCTTTAAGTAGGTTCCCTCTAGGGATAGGGTTGAGCAAGGATGATGACCCTAGGCAAAAACCAATACTCCCCTCATCCATGAACCTACACCAATACTTAACCCCCTACTGGTAGGGTTGCAGAGCATAGGGATTTGTCACTAACTAATCCTAGCATGTCACGTCAAATGCTATTATACCCATACCCCAGCAGGGATCTATCCATTCACCCCTACCAGAACTATCTTTTTACCTCCACTTGAACATCCGTTCGCCCCCACCTGGTATAGTCTCCCCGCTAGGATACGGAGATGCAAAGTAGTGGCCAATTGGTCCTACGATCCTCTCCACTCACTCACGTGGTACCACATAGCATAACCAGACATCTTGTAGCCAAACATCAATCAATAGTAAATAATGTAAATACATGATCAGTTATCATATTTAT
Source organism: Protea cynaroides (assembly GCA_028583415.1). Lineage (NCBI taxonomy): Eukaryota > Viridiplantae > Streptophyta > Magnoliopsida > Proteales > Proteaceae > Protea > Protea cynaroides. The sequence continues at coordinate 67,937,608 of CM053265.1, forward strand.
TGGATGGCATGTTATCACATAAGATATAACATAGACATGCAAGGTTCATTAAAAACACTCCATAAAAAAAAGTTAAATCTATCCCTTACCTAGTGGGTGAGCACTACACGTCCTTTGACTGTCATAGGCTTTTCCTTGCACATTTACGCTGTCACCTATAACATAGTTCTAGTTATTATTATTTCTATTTGGTCTCGAGTGGTTTATCGTAACTTTTCTATCCCACTATAATCCTTATATCATTAACTGAGGATGGATGGCCCAGGGTTGAGGCAAGAGCACATTTCCCAACTATTAGATATTCTGGTTGCAGAGTTGAGCGCACCAAACATGCGATCGGTTAGGCGACTGGTCTCTTCCAAAGACTTACTGTGATCAACCGGTTGTGGGTTCAGTCGCAATAGTCATGTGATCGGATGCTTGACCGGTTGCTTCCAGGAACCTTCTGTTATCAACTAGTTGCAGTGCTGGTCTCAACAATCATGCGACTAGGTGCTCCACCAGTTGCTTCCCGATGTCTTTTTCAGTATTTTATTCCTGGTCAGCTACTTGGCTTTGGCAATCAGTTAGGCGGCCAAGTGACCTCCAACATACTATGTTGTTGGTTTCTCAGGTCGTATCTTGTCATAAGTGGTGTCCTTTTATTCCCTAGGGGTTTTGCTGCATGTGGGGTTTACATTCATGTTAATCTATTGTAACTTCCTAGGTTGGTTGACCCATACACTTCATGCATTCTCCACAGTGTATTGGTTCTTAGCAAACTGTTCAATGAAGGCTACAACTACGCTCAGCCATTAATGGTTGTTGGAGTTTTTACTCCCACAGTTGCTCTAGGATATCTCCATCCTCGAATGGAGTTGGTCCTACTACTAAAGGCTACACTATCATCCTATGTACCTAGTTAGCAACTGTTGTCGGTGTGAGCAGTTGGAGACGGTTTTTGGTAGAACCTTGTCTTCTACCCTTCTGTTCCTTCTCCGATATCCCTCCTCCTTCCCCCCAGAACACATCAGAACATTTTGGAGATTCTAATGGGGTGGAGGAGTCCAGTGGGGTTTACCTTAGGCTTCCTAGAGTTCTAAGAGAATGGGATTTTTCGTCCTTCATTAGATCAATCTCTAATCCCAGGGAGAGTGACCCACGTGCCAAGTGTCAGATCAAATGTGTCCCAAGAGGCCCCTACTCTTACTCTAAGTGGAAGAGATTAGCATAGAAAGGGTCCCAGGACAGTCCCAACTACAGTGGGATGCGGATTCAGTTATGTTGCACTTCACACACCATCTAACTGCAGAATCCGGCTACATAAGGTATCAGGTTCTGTGACCGGATCAGGTAGCCAGACAAGGTAATTTGTTTGTTACTCTGTCCATGTTTGGTTGGAAACTTATTTACCTGTTTAACCTTATTGAAGAGTGGTTACACCGATGCCGATTCATCCTCATCCATGGTGGGAAGACCTGCCACGTGCCAAAATTTCAATTAGTATGGTATTTCAGGGTGCGGATTTTACATATTGCATGCCCATGATCTATATGGCTATGTAGAAGGCACGACCTATGTTGTTCCACCGTCGACGCTATCCCCCACACCAGAGTCTTCCACTGAAGCTGCTATTGCAAATCCTGCTTTCCTACTATGGTGGAAGCAAGACCAAATTATCCTAAATTGGATAAAAAAATTTCTCATAGAGGGGTCCCTAGCCCACATTGTCGGTCTTACCACCTCCTATGTAACATGGACTACTCTAGCTAAGGTATATGCTTCCCAATCCTAAGCTAAAGTAATGCAACTTAAGTACCAACTTCTTCAACTCAGAAAAGGTACCTCAACCATGAATGAATATCTTTAACGTGTTAAAAGCCTGGTTGATAACCTTGCTACTGTTGCACATCAGATGTCGAAAATAAATACTATTCTTAGTATCTATGTGGCCTAGGGTCAGATTATGAATCCTTTTGCCACCTCTGTGAACACCCGCATAGATCCATTGCCATTAGATAATTTTATGGGGTTACTATTGAGTTAAGAAATTTTAAAACTCTCGTCACATACATATGGAGCTACCCTCCATTGAAGGAAACATGGCTTCCAAAGGATCGACACCATCCTTTAATTCCAATTTTTCCCTTTCTGGAGGCCGAGGTAACAAAGGAGGTTGTAGCCGACATGGTTCACGAGGAAGGGGGTCCTTCTTCCACAACCAGCATCAACCACCTCTATTGCAATCACCATCAACAACTTGTCAAATCTATCATTGCCAAAATCATACAACTGCTCAATGCTACAACCAGTTCAACCCATCTTACAAAGGATATCCGGCTTATACACCTTCGGCAAATCATCAGGCCGAAGCGTTCATAGCGGCCCCTACTGCATCCTTCGATGGAATTTGGTACCCTGATTCAGGCACATCTCATCACATGTCTTCAACTACTGGCAATCTTGCATCTTCACAACCATACCAAGGTGTTGATTAAGTCCGTGTGAGTAACGGAGAAGGTTTGATGATTAACCATATTGGTAAATCTTATTTATCTACATCCTCTCATCCTTTATCTCTAAATGATGTATTGCATGTTCCTTCTATCACAAAGAATCTATTATCTCTCAGTAAACTAACAACTCATCTTACGTGTTGCTATGTGAAGGATCTACGAATGGGGACTATCCTCCTTCAAGGACAAACTGAAGGCGTACTCTACAAGCTACCATTAATTACATCATCCTCTCCATTCTCAAATAAACTGCCAACTGCTAACATTCGTGAAAGGGTTCCTAAGTCGACATGGCATGATCGACTGGGACACCCATCTTAGAAATGTTTGAATTATATCATGCGATGAGCAGCACTGCCATCCTCAGTGTCATTGTGTAAATCCTTTCAGTTTGAAAAGTCTCACAAACTTTTCTTTTTGCCAAATAAATCTACAGTTTTTTCCCCATTTACTTTAATACACTCTGATATTTGGGGCCATCACCGATTTCACCCATTGATGGTTATAAATATTACATTTCTTTCATTGATGACTTTAGTCGATTTACGTGGATTTATCCACTTGTAAGCAGATCTCAGGCCTTTACTATTGTTAAGCAATTTACATCACATGTTGCAAATATTTTTTTATTGTAAACTCTAATATTTTCAGTTTGATGGAGCCAAAGAGTATCAAGCCTTTGATACATACCTTAAGGAGCAAGGGATCACATATCTCTATTCCTACCCCCATACTTCTAAGCAAAATGGGAGAGCAGAAAGAAAACATAGACACATTATTGAAATAGGGTTAACACTCATGGCTTGTGCCTCTTTGCTGATGCAGTTTTGAAATTCTACCTTTGTAACAGATATTTACCTTATCAATAGGTTACCAACACCAGTTCTTGACCAACGATATCATTTTTCTATGTTATTGGGTAAAGAGACAGATTACACACTACTTCGAACTTACAGTAGTACATGAATATCCTTACTTATGGCCTTATAACAAATACAAACTACTGCTTAGATCTGTACATTGTACATGTTTTTAGGGTACAATAGTAGTCACAAGGGGTATAAGTGTTTTGACCCCACCATTGAAAGAACATATATCTCTAGGCATGTCACCTTTAATGAAACATCCTTTTCCTTTCATATCACTACCACACAGCCTCCCCATCTTACCACACCTACTCTCCCACCTCCTTTACTCATCACTACTGATAATTTGATTCCCATCCCCAATACCGTCCCCTCACCATTACCACCACCTTCCACAATATTACTACCTTTACCGACCCCTACATCCATTCCCACCCACATCCCAAATGCTACATCAGCATTACCGCCCCCGACATCTACTGATGTCCCTAATACAATCTCGGCTCCTACAGTTCAGCATAGAATGGTAACAAGATCAAGAACTGGTAGCACTAAACCAATTTTAAAGTTGAATCTTATGGCAACAAAACATCCAATCTCCATGGCACTGTTGTCTACTCTATCCAATGATGAGATTGAACCTACTTCCTACACATCGGCCAGCAAGTAACAGCACTGCCACCATGCTATGAGAGAAGAATTTAATGCCCTCTTACAAAATGGTACATGGCTTTTGATTCCCTACAGGACCATACATGAATCTGGTGGGAAATAAGTGGGTCTATCATATCAAATGAAATGCAGATGGCGCCATCTCACTCTACAAGGCACATCTTGTGGCCAAAGGGTTCCACCAGTGTGAAGGACTAGATCTCTTTGATACATTTAGTGTTGTGGTCAAACCAATAACAATTCGGACAGTTTTATCAATAGCAGTCTCAAAGCGGTGGCACATTCATCAACTAGATATGCAAAATGTATTCCTAAATGGAGCACTAAATGAAGATGTCTACATGCAACTACCACAAGGGTTTACTGATCCAATGTATCCACATCATGTATTCCACCTTCAAATGTCTTGTACTGCTTAAAAGTTAAAACAGGCTCCAAGGGCATAGCCTCACAAACTAGGATTCTTTCTACTATCACAAGGCTTCAAGGCTTCCCTTTTAGAAACAGCCTTTTATGTTCTGTGTTTACAACAGCACTTACTCTATGTACTAGTATACTAGATGATATCATCATTACCGGCACAAGTCCTATAATAATTGACAACTTGGTTCAAGCTCTTGGCCACGAGTTTGCTATCATAGACCTTGGTGACCTACACTACTTCTTAGGGGTCGAGGTCTTGCATAATGACAATGGCATTCATCTCTCCCACTAGTCCAAATATATATTGGACTTACTCCATAAGGCAAACATGGAGGCAACCAAACCATTGCAATCCCCAAGCTCAACGGCTACTCTCATCGTTGGTGATACCACACCATTCAGTAATGCTATACCAAAGCATAGTAGGGGCACCTCAATACTTAACCCTCACTCGATCAGATATAGCATTTGCTGTAAATAGGGTGTGTCAATACATCCATAGCCCAATGGTTGAACATTAGACTATAGTTAAGTGTATCCTTAGATACTTAAAGGACATCATCTCTCTAGGACTACAGATCTTTCAATCTGATTCAGTTCAACTTCGAGCCTTTATGGATGCTAACTAGGCCGGTTGCCCACAAGACCACAAATCCACAAGTGGATACTACCTTTTCTTGGGAAACAACTTTATATTCTAGAGCTCCAAAAAGCAATGGACTGTTGCAAGATCATTAACAGAAGCTGCGTACAAAGAACTCACTAACACTTTAGCCAAACTTCTATGGGTCTAACAGTTTCTATAAGATCTTTGCATCCACTCACCACTACTGATATTATAGTGTGACAACATCGGTGCTACAAACATTGCTGCCAGCCCCCTATTCCGTGCAAGGACAAAGCACATCGAGATTGGCTATCACTTTATTCGAGAGCAGGTAGCAGCTAGAAAACTCTATATCCGGTTTGTTCCAAGTATTGATCAAACTCATTAATATCCTCACAAAGGGCCTCTCTACAACCCATTTCCATAGTTTACATGACAAGCTCTCCATCTGTACCAGACCAGTTCACTTGTGGGTGAGTGTTAAGGATATACATGACACATCAGTGGCACATCAACTCACCAACTCAAAGAATAAAGATACAACAATAGAATCCCATAAACAAGGATCGTAAATCCCACATGCGATCATAAGAGGGAATGCACCTACCCACAAATAACATATAAATACAAGATAATGATAGTTGTAAACATAGATAAGGATTAGCTGTTTCCTAGAATCACTCTGTAGATTGTTAAAGGAATTGTCATTGACAAATCACTATATATTCAATCACCTATCATAGTTAAACGACATGGGTGAAAGTATAAACATTTCTCAAACTTTGCAAGGAGCAAATGGATTAAAGAGGAGACAAGAACACGACATATATTTACATCATTTAGTGGACTCCTGATGGAGATCAATGGCTATATCACTGAGGATGACCTCCACAATATCCTTATGAGATTGATCTTTGCCTCAAATTCTTGCAAGAAAATGTATCCCCTTCATGTGGAGGAGATCAAAATTGAGTTACGTACACATAAGAAAACTGAACCTAATGGCCCAAATTAGTTGCAAGAAAGATTAAAAGGAAAGGAAGTGGAAATTTTCAAACCTAAAAGGGAAATTTTTATAACTCTGAACAACATGCTATCACTGTGTATAATTTTCTTCTTTATTAATATATTTTTTGCTGACCATTACGAAAAACAAAATAGACGAAGCACGGATGGATGTGTCTCATCGGAATAACACTAATAATTTCGAGAGGCTCAAGAAATTTGTCTTTATAACTATTGGTAATCAATTTTTTTGCAAAGAAGAAAACTATACAATGAATAAAATCCATCCCTAGAAGCTTGACCATGAAAAACCCCATTAGAGAGGCATCCCTATTAATAAAGAATAAAGAATACAGGATTAACGTCCAGAAAAATTGATTATCTAAATTGTTGGTTGTGAGTTGTGAGGCGTAATGCTAGCACTCAGCTAACTTTTCCTTTAGGAGGAAAACCTAGATCCACAAGTTTAAGGAATCGAAAGATTGTACTTAAATATTATTTTGGAGATCTTACTTATAACACATCCAAAAATCAGTACTTGTTATAAGGAATAACTTAGGATGCCATTTACAACCCTATGAAAAGCATTTCAGGGTTCATTTCTCCCATTAGAAATCGCTTCTTTTCCGTCATCGTGGTTTTAGTAATCAGTATCAGATTGACGGATTCGTATCAGAAGTGGCCATGATATACTTATTTCTTCTTTATTTTTAATTACTTTTTAATTAATATTGACCACAAATGACCACGCCATTGGACTAGATCAAGATCATTATTGGATCGGTTTCAGCAGCAACCGCAGCAGCAACCGTCACCTGGAACTAAAACCTTGCCCATCATAAAATGATAAAGAGGTTACCATCCAGCAAGAACCAAGTCTACGAGATTGGTTTTGTGAACCATGAATATGACATGAATGTAACTTTTGTTAGGGAACCAGTGTGAATCCAAATCAGACTTTTTTTTTTAGGTGAACAGAAATTGTACTAAAAGAAAAAAGAATTTACAAGGAACCGAAAGAAACAGCCCCAAAGGGATAAACGAGACTTAAATCAAAGTAAAATTTAAGCCCCACGAAGAGCTGATAACATGAAACAATCTGAGTCCATCCCCAGGAGATGATTTATCTTGGAGGCTATCTTGAAATCTATTGAACTTAAAACTTGATTCCATGTGCGAGGGGATGATGTCCTTCTCTGTTTGTTTTTTTCCACCAAATATGGTAAACGGTGGCACGGAAGGCCAACTTAATAATAATATCACAACTATAATTGCCTTTAAATTCTTTCTTTATCCATCTCCACTCCCAGGGATGAGAATAGGTGGGTGGCTTGCATTTCTGAAGGATTGCCAGCCAAAGATGTTGGGAGAAGGGACACCTAAAGAAAGAAATCATAAATATCTCTCTAGCGTTCCAGCAGAAGCAATATAAGAGAGGGAGCCCACATCATTATTTACCCCTAAAAAAATAAATAAATAAATAAACACACATCATTGTGCAGTCATAGCCTGGTAAAATGTAAGAGAGGGGAGCTGAAAAAAAAAAAAAAAAAAAAAGGGAGATCGACAATATGGTGAAGTACTCTGGCTAATGCCCAAGAAAAAGTGAGACTTGTCCCCATGAGTTATTCTCTCAAGTTGTCTACTTTCCCTATCCTTTTCCCTACGATCCAAGGATTTACTTTCTAAGGTTTGTTTGACAGAATTCTGGAGTGTTTGTCTTCAGACTCTTCACACACTGCACACAGTTTCTTTTCGACTGTTATTTTCTTTTCAAATTCATGGTAAATAACAAGAGGTTCCAACAGCCGAATCATTTTAGCGATGAGGACGGGCTAAAAGACAATCCAAACACACTCGATAATTGTGTATTTTTTGTGTGCATGGGTGTGCGTGTTTTAAAAATTAAAAAAAAATGAGAGAGATTCCAAACCCAAAAGAGCAAAGAAGACAAAAATAAGAGTTTTCAAGAGATGGGAAAGAAGAAATTGGGTTTCGAGTGCTTAAAAAAATGAGAAAAATGAGTAATTCCCTCACCCTACGTAGTACAACCAAGAAAACAATTCTCATTTTGTCTTCACGTGTGCATGGGAAGTTGACATTTTTTATTTTAATTCCTTTTTCCCATCCAAAAGAATCTTTTAAGGAATTACCTTTTCTTTTTTTTTTTGTCATGTATAGAGACGTTGTATCGCAGTAGCTGCAATTTTATAACATAGACTAGGTATGGTTTCATGTCATTGCTTATAAGAGAAGTGAAGAACACTATAGCAGTCAAGATAGTACAACTTCCTATGCTCTCTAAACCATATAAAAAGGTGGAAATTTCATGACTGGGTCCCATTTTAGCTACCCATTAACCAAACAAATCAGCTCTCTATAGGATCTCTTACAATACACATCTGATACAACTGGTCAGATGGTCTATATCATAACATCAGTTAGGTAATCATATATATATATATATATATATATATATTGGATAAATAGACCCCAAAGAACTAAAGACTTCTTTGAGTATTGATCTTTACTAATTAAGCTATTCTTTGAGGGGTTTTTTTTCTTTTCTTTTTCTTTTTTTACTTATCGCCCAGGTAGACGTGTCATGGACCCAATGACCTAGGGCGCAACTTGCATTCAAAGACATTTCCTTGGCCTGTTGGTGATCAGTTTTGTTTTATGAAGTCTTCCATATGGTCCCATTGATTGGGACTGATAAGAACCAAGAATAACCCTTGTATGGCATAGAACTATATATTATAGAATTAAGAAGTATAGATGGGTGGACCTGAAAGCCCAACTTGGCCATGGACTGACATAATGAGAAATGGATCTACACAAAAAAACAGGACATTCGCTTAAGGGACCATATATCAGGTAAGTTATCTTTTTCAAAGTGTTATACTAAAAATAAATAAATAAATAAAATCATCATCAAAGTGGTGTGGATGAGGAGAGGCCCCACACCTTCGATAGTCTCCCGGAATGAAAGGCGATGAGTTAGTGCCACCATGCTTATATATGTATATACTTTAGTCAACGGCCCAGCTGGGATCAACCAATCATATCATATGTGAGGAGTGTGATTCAGCTCAAGCCACACCAATCACTCTCCAAATATACATAAAACCTATTGTGTGTAAGGACCGCTCTTGGGATTTGAAACATATTCAATTGCAAATGTAGTGTCATTCAATGGAATAATGAAAGGGTTGTCAAAAATTCCCTATCACCACCAAACAAACCCTTGAAATATGTTTGAGTAAAAAAATAAAGATTAAAACAATGAGTTGGGAAGGAAGGAGAACTAGTATGAGGGTGTCAAGAGATTAGGCGTAGAGTTTCTAGTTATCTTAAAAATTCAAACTTAAAGTTCTTAACTATCTTAAAAATTCGAACTTATAAGTGGAAGGATTTCCGTGTGTGTATATATATATATATATATAAAGGGGGTGTGTACACTAATAATCTCCCGACTCATGCATGTGTGCCAGTCTGTACTCTGTACCACGAATATTTGGGATTCAAATCTTTTCCTTCAAGAGAATCTGGAGGAGAGGTGGTGCCCCCATTGGATGGACGACACTTGGGGCTAGGGTGATCCGAGCCCTTCGTCCGAGCCGACACCCCCTGTTAGTTCATTATCGACTTGAATGGACGGCTCAGATTCATCCGAGTTTCAAATATCGTCCATCCAATAGGGACGTCACCTCTCCTCTAGATTCTCTTCGAGGAGAGGATGTGGATCCGAATATTTGAATACAATAAAATCCTACTGTGATATCATATTAAAGTTTACATCTTACAAAATTCGAACCAGAGGAAATTCTAAATATATATGAAAGGGTAGATGTATGATTTGTGAATTTCTCTATAACCGAGAGAGAGAAAAGGATGTAAGGTCCTAATTAGTTATGAAAGTGCTTTGCGAGTTTATCTTCCTCCAAACTTGTTTTGTGAGTTTCTATTTCTATATAATTGGTGACAGTCTGACAGATATTCCAAACATGAATTTCTGGACTGTGGCAAAAGAGCCGCCGCAAACATAGGCATTTAATGCGATCAGGGGAGAGAGAAGATTGAAGACTTGGAGTCAAGTTCACATGCCCATGTTTTCCGGGGAAATTCCTTGTGGCCACCAAAAGAGTGTCTGTTCATCAACATATGTATTTGTTAATAAAGTTCATCTTTGTTTTCTTATTATTAACCAATTTTTGTAAAAAAGTAAATAATAATCCTTTAGAATTTCTAAAAATTCTGTGCCAAGTCCCAAAACAAAGCCCTTTGATTCGGACAAATATTCTTTTTTAGTTAAATGATGCTATGAAAGGCTAAACTTGCCTATAATCAAGATGTGAAAGCTTGACTGGTGTCTTGTTTGTTTGACTTGTAATTAAGAACATCACTCTTCATCTATAATTAAAGTTCATATCCATGAGTTATGTTTACCAAAAAAAAAAAAAAAAAGAGTTCATATCCACGAGGATGCTTGAGAATAATTGAAATAATGCCCGATGCTTGGGAATAATTGAAATAATGCCTTATTATTATTTCAAGCAAAAAAAATTAATTGCAGACTGTTGTACATATCAAGCACATGGAAAGATGTTAAGAGGATCTGTAACACAACTCAACATGGGCTTCTATATCCAATAAATAAATGATCCTGATCATCTTTGAATTGGAGAATTTTATTGGAATGCTTTTTACCTTTTTTTTTTTTTTTTTAATACTGTAATATCTGATATGATTCAGCTGATTTTCCCAGTTAGGGTAGTGTGGATTTGTGCTTTGGATTCATAACAAGGAACAAGTTTTCTTTCACCCATTGAGAAAATATTTTCCCAAGGGCCATTACTGTGCTTGGATGAGACTCTGGGATCGTTGAAGGGCATTTTGGATTTCAACATATAAGAAAGAGGGCTCGGTAATTATGATCATAGATCTGAGGGTGAAGAGTTTACCCGCGATCGATATAGGAATATTTTTGCCTCATAACAATATGCATAGCAAAGCTACTGTGTATAAAGCTAGGATTAAGTACACTTATTATTTCTAAAACAATGTCACCGAGTTCTCTTTAGGTTAAAATAGTGGAATCTTACCATAACATCAAGGTCTATACTCACTTACATTTTAAAAAGCTAAATATCCTAAATTATAAAAAGAGAGTGAATATTTTTTTACCATATTACAACTATCAATTAATAAAGACACAACAAGCTAACTATACATTTCAACGAATTGTGGGGCCAAATTAACGCGTAGCATAAAATCTAGTTTGCACATCAAGAGCATGAAACTGACCATAGTACTATGGGCTTCCACCTAAACCTGAAGTTTAGGCTTTCAATGTTAGAAACAGTCTCACATTAGAAAACATTGGAACCTAAGATGCATTAATATATTAATTGATTTCTCCACCTAATAGCTTAAGCTTTTGGATTAGATACTTCAATGAAAAACCCCAAGACCAAGAGTCAAACATAGATTATAGAACTAGAGATGCCTCTGAGTAAGGAAGCTACAAGTTTCGATCACTTCGTCTAGGGCTGCAAATTAGTTGGTCATGTCTTCATTAGCTTCCATAGAAGGGAAAATGTCTTAAACATGGCTTACTTCCAGAACCTGCATACAGGAACAGGTGCATCAATCTTGAATAAGAGATCTGGATTTTTGTTCATCCATCCTTATAATATTATCTCGGGGTTTGCAATGACAACTTGGTAAATCTACTATAAAACCATTAGCTAAATACGTCCATGATTAATTAATTGTCAGGCTCCAGGAATTGTCGAAACCATGGCCCCCCAACCAATCTAGGTGGGGACCCTTAAACCAAGGACTCCAACTCGCAAAACAGCTCAAGATTGAACTATTTTTGTTATCATGGAAAATAAATAAACATGGAATAGAAATTACATTTACATTGACAAATGCATGTCAAGATTTTTACCAAAAAATAAAAAATAAAAAATTTAACAAGCATGCGTTTGTTATGAGGAATACATACAAAAATTACCACACCTTATTGGCATGAGATTTGTTCATAAGAACTCATTGCTCAAGAGTGTTCATGATAATTTTCTGTTTATTTCTTTTTTTTACTCTAACCTTTAATGTTTGAATAATTATGATAATAAAATGTGATACAACTAGACTAAGGCATTGGAATAAACCAATCTTAGTAGGTATATATCTACATACTCCTTTAAGATCAATATTTTTTAATCATGAAAACATGCTATTTTTTAATAATTTAATAATCATGATTTTGGTAGGTATATATCTATTTCAATTTCCTCGCACATGCCTTAGCTTCTACGGAGTGCACTTAGCTGTAGTCAGTGTTAATGGAAGAATCCCCCTTTGTCCCTCATATACAGCTCTCTCCTCGTGATTGAAAAGAGATTTACAACTATTTGAATTGAAAAGAAATATGAAAATTTGAAGAAATGGAGAGAGCATCAGAAGCCTCAGGCCCCAACACCCATCCAGTTACCATATTCCTCCTCTAGGGACATCCATCCAGTTACCATAATCCTCCTCTTCCTTGCCATATTCTTAGTTGTAGATACCATCATTCTAAGTATCTGAGCAAGTCCAATTTGCTGTGAAATATTTAATTCGCGAATTAAATATCCATTTGCTTAAATTCTATTTAAGTTTAAGAATTTCAAGCTTTAACAATCTACATGTTCAATTTGATTGTAATTTATTCCAAAACATAAATATAGAAAAACCAAAAAGAAATCGACTTATAATATAACCACCGTTGGAGATTAAGTATTTTTTAAACTTAGAACAGGTACCCTTTACTATAGCTTCGATCTTTACTCCCTTTCAAAGAGTTCAATTACTTAGATTTAATCGGTGCTGTATACGTGCTCGTCATTGTACTTAAAAAACAGTGTTGCTATGCCAAATCTCTCATAGATCCCTCGGCAGAGAATCTCAAGCAAGAATTTCTAAAGATGCTCGATCACATAGAATACACAAATGTTCCTATGCACACTTGAAGCATGAGAACATCTTCAAGAAATATACGATTCCTCAAGTTGCAGAGACGAGGTCAAGCATCTCAAAGACAAGGTTTAGAGTCTGGGTTCTCTAGACGGATGAGATCTCTGGTGGAGCTCGTGGGTTGCTGCTTGTTGGAGAGAGGTTGTGGCATGTGGATAGGGGAAGGGTCTCCCGCGGAAGTAGCACGGGTGAGAGGAAGACATCAAAAGACATCAAAACTGAGCTTGAGGGTGTGGTGGAGAGAGAGAAAAAAGGATGGTTATAGTTAAAGGTTGTAGTTGAAGGTGCAGCGACATGGAGAGAAGGGGCATGCAACATTGATAAAGTTAGACGGTTAAGATTGCTTCTATCCCATCTAACTCTGATGAAGTGTTAGCATGTAAAATGCCAATATGTCCTACCAACTTATAAATTTTCATCCATTTTTTTAATCTTCTTTTGTCTTGCTGCTTAAGCATTTCAGCATCCTCACTTCTGTTATGCTCATTTTATGTGTATGCTGTTTCTTTGTTTTGCAACATTGAAGTTTGGAAAATTTTCAATCACACCCCCTACAGTATGACTTAATCTCATGCACCCACCATAGTTTGCGATAATATCACTAACACCCCCTGAAAACACCCAAACGTTATCTAGACTCATAGAATAGTTAAAAAGACTTTTTTTTTTTACCCCTAACACCATTCATTTGATTTTTATATTTTCATTTTTTTTATTTTTATATTTCTTTTTTTCTCTGATCTCCGGCGACAGCTCTATTGTCCAACGAAAGCTCAAATGAATTCAGAGGGCATGCATAGTTGTATAAAGCTAGGATTAAGTAGACCTAATATTTCTAAAACAATATACCATAGCATTTAGCTTTTCACTTAGCACTCTTTTAGTTCAAAATAGTGAAATCTTACCATTAAGCCAAGGTCAGCTCTCTCTTACGTTACAGAAAAGCTAAATATCCTAAATTGAAAAAGGAGAGTGAATATTTTGGACCATATTACAATTACCTATCAATAAAGACACAGCGAGCTAACTATACAGTTCAACTTGTGAGGCCAAATTAATGCGTGGCATAAAATCTAGTTTGCATATCAAGAGCATGATACCGACCACAGTACTATGGACTTCCCCCTAGACCTGAAGTTTGGGCTTCCAAATGTTGGAAACATTTTCATATAGAAAACATTGAAACCTAAAATGCCTTAATACACCAATTGGTTTCTCCACCTAATAACTTAAATTTTTGGGTTAAATACTTTGACTAAGAGCCCCAAGACCAAGTCAAGCACAGATTGTAGAACTAGGGATGCTTGAGTAGGGAAGTTACAAGTTGCGATCACTTGGTCTAGGGCTTGGTCATGTATTTATTATAGCTTCAATAGGGCTTGGTCACGTATTTATTAGCTTCAATAGAAGAGAAAATGTACTTATTAGGGCTTGGTCATGTATTTATCACTTGGTCTAGGGCTTGGTCATGTATTTATTAGCTTCAATAGAAGGGAAAATGTCTTAGACATGGCTTACTTCCAGAACCTGCATACAGGAACAGGTGCATCAATCTTGAAAGTTGAATCAGAGATCTGGATTTTTGTTCATCCATCCTTATAATATTATCTCGGGGTTTGCAATGACAACTTGGTAAATCTACTATACAACCATTAGCTAAATACGTCTATGATTAACTCATTGCCAGGCTCCAGGAATTGTCGAAGCCAGATCCCCAAGCAATCGAGCTGGGGGCCCTTAAACCAAGGACTCCAACTCGCAAAACAGCTCAAGATTCAAACTTACACAGAGTGGATGCAGAAGAAATAGTTTAATGCTTTATGCTGAGAACTGGCAATGTTGGAAACTCTTCCAACTGTGTCCACCCCCCCCCCCTCCTCCTCCTCCTCCTCCTCCTCCTCCTCCTCCTCTTAATCACAACTAAAATTATTATTTAAACAAGATAATCCCACATGATGTTAAATATCATAACACCATTACCTAGTCAACCATCAGTCATTGCCCAACCCACTCATCAGTGTCTCTTCTATCTGTTATTTATTGTTAATCAATTGATGAAATCAGTCAGAGAACATTGTTTATCTTATGTTCCTGAATCTGCTAATATGGCACTCAAGCGTTAGTATACGAAATAATGACAGGTGCATTTTTAAAACTGGAAACTTGTTTTTATCAGTTCAGGTCATTTATGCATAATTGAAGAAAGATGCTTAGTTCAATCCATAGTTGGCACCTTCAACCTTTTTGAGGTATTTATGCTGAACTTGTTATGACAAAGGCCCAAGCAATCCAAATTTATAGCTACCCAAAACAATATAGGCTTGAGTAGAATAGAACGTGATGGCAGCATCCAAACAGGTGGAATTGATGTTGGAAACGCAGATAGATGAACTTAAATGGCATTATGATAAAAGAATATTAGTTCCTCTCGATTGAGAGATCGAGTCAGAACAGTTAACTGACCAGAGTCTCCATTCAACAAGAAAACTTCAAGAAGAACATAAGCTGATGGGGGGACCCAGATAATGAACCAAATCTATAGTAGATTGAAGGATTCTGCTACCTTTAGGACAATGAATGGTAAGAAGACGGGCTCTAGTATGCATCTTCCACACCTGCATACATAGAAAATAGAGATTCAGATTCTTTGGACGAAGAAACACTTAAATTTACTTCAGAAAAGCAAAGACATCAAACTAGAACAGGGCCAAAAGTGCAAAGGAAACTTATGGAATCATATTTTTAGGCATTTTGGATAAGATTGGACAGTGAATGGGAAATATGGTATACTATGGTTGGTGGGAGTGAGACTACGTAATCTGCAAACATCAGGAGTGAAGATGACAGTACAAGCAAAAGAAATCCTCAATCAACACAGACAAAGCACAGCATGACTAATGCCAACATTTCCAAGCCTCCTTTTCATTGTATTGTGTGTAAATGCATTCACAGTTGTAGGTGAGGAAGGGAGAAGGCACTCGCAACTGGTAGTTGCATTGCAAGCACAGAAAACCAGTTGGCAGTGCAGGCATTTTCCTCACAAGTTACCATGTCTGTAACAGCCCTCCCAGAATGGATTCGGACTGGTGGTCTAGCCAAACTATAGCCAAATAATCATGGAAAAACCATCTAGAAATTTTTCTTTCTTTAAAACCATTCGTAAAAGAAACATTCCATTCATCATTCATTCATATATACAACAGAAGACTTAAAAGATTGTACAATAAAGCTGGTGGCTATACAAGTTCTCTACAAAATGTGTTCTTTACAAAAAGATACATCCATAAACAAAATAAAACAAGATAAAACAAAAGAGTGCCAAGGGGAGATAAGTCCCCCACTTGGTCTCAGTCTCATCATCTGTAAAATAGTTAATGATAGGGCGTGAATGTGAATCATAGCTCAGTGAAGAAAACTACTAAATTGGCAAGTTATTCAAAAACATATCAAGGAAATAAACACCATCTTTCCTTTAAATTAAACTTAAATTTTATGCCTTAACTTAGACTGCATTCATTGCTTTCATTCAACTCTTAGCTTAGTTTAAGTTCATCTCTTTCCATTCTTAGGCTCATGACATTCATCCATTCCTTTTGGGGTGTACACTGGTAATCCCAGTACCCCACTGACTGGCTCACCCGTGACGTTACAAGTGAGACTGTTACCAAATCAGCTGTTCTCATTTCCATTCTGTACATAGCCATTTCATTTCAATTCATACCGTTTATACATTTCTGATGTAAATTTCTATACAAGTTGGTTTGATGTTTGCGGCAATGAACATAGGATCTGGAGTCGTTTGAGCACTATTTGATGTCTCTGACATCTGCAATTGGCGTCCCTAATGTCTCGGCAGCTATAGAAGGCAGTAAAGTCCCAGACCCCTCAGTGCGACGCATCTCTACTCATTATTTTACCCCTAATGAGAGGGGGCAACAAACACAGGTTCTTTAATTGGTTATCCTGTTCTTTCTCTTTTGTTTCTGCTCATGTCTTTCAGTTCTGACATTTCTTTACAGTTTCAAGCATATTTAAAACAGTTCATATCCTTTAAATTTTGTAACTTTTCATACTTTTCTTTGCATAATAAATTTTCATGCCTATTTCCATGTCTTATAATCTGTTATATTCTAGGTTTCATATTTATAGGTATAAGCATAGATTTCCAGGATCTTATCATCACATAATCAGTCCATCCAAATGAAAATACTAACCTAACAATTTCAGCAACTCATCCATAGCAAATAAAACAACTCACCTGCTTATACTTTAATAACAATACATTACTTTATCATACATAACTCAGCAGTAAGAAAGTCCTTGGAGAATGGTTCATAGACTGCTCATAGATCTCATAGTCATGAATATAGAACACTTAACATATTTTCATCAAATCACCAACTCTCTCTAAACATGGTCCAAGCTGCAAACCTACTTGGACTTAAAACCACTCATTTACATCGTACTTTCACCGCAATAGAAGTTCTTAGACATGGTTTCCAAGTTGCATAACCAAAACCTAAAGTATAGCAAACAATTAGTATAAGGAAGTAAGCAAGGATATATACTTTAAGCATATCACATTACCTCAATAACATCATTCATGGTATTAGTATATACCCATACACCACACATGAATCACACACAGCAAAACACATATTAATATCATTCCATACATTGGCCCAGCTTCATATTACCCTTGCTACAGAGTAGAAATCCCCCTCAACTTGCTGTCCAAGAAAATCCAAGCAAAGCCTTCATTGATATCACTTTCAAAATTTCAGCTTTTAGGATCATCTACATATGCAATTAGAATTACAATCAATCACTTGAATGCCCAAACTTGAGCTTTAGTTTCAATAAAAGAAACTCATATTAACCCCTAACACTCTCCCCTCATCTCTGCTGTCCAAGGGTTACAAGAAACATTACTTTGATTAAAACTTCCTAATTTCAGCTTTTAAAACAGCCTATATAATATCAGTTCAAAGGGAAGGGGGGGGCCTTGCAAAAAGACTATTTTTAATCCCTCATAAACCCTCTAAAACATCTCTTGGGGGTTGGGAAAGAACCCCAACCGAATTCAGCCAAAACAAAACAGTCCAATAGGACTGTTTCGGATTCAGCCTAGATCAAGCTGCCCTGTTTCGGTCCCAGCAGGGGTTCCAGGGTCTTGGGCTGCAATCCCCCCTCTTCCTTGACCTCTGAAATCACCTTCTAAACTTACCTTTTAAAGCCCCAAAGTCCAATCAAAGGAAGTAACAGAATCTAAGTTTAACATTACATGAAATGATAAAAATAAAAATTTCAGTATTCATGTCTATTTCTTCTTCATCTAAACTGAACTTCAATTCACCATTAATGGACCTGTGAAGGTCTACCATTTACTGAAACAATACAAAGATCATGCATGCATGATGCCTAGGCTTCAATTAAAACCAAATAACAGTCCCCTCTCTTATTTATTTCAACAAAAGTAAAACTTCAACAAGAATCATAACTTCTTCAACCTTTCAGCCATTAGTATGCAAAACCAGATCTGAAACTTGTAGTATTCTTCCCAACACCAACATGCAAGTACTATAGAAAATAAAGCATCAAAGACTTACCTCTAAGGATGGTAGAACCACACCAAAACAGCTCCACAAAGCTCCAATTTGGAAAAATCAAAATCTGCTAATCAAGCTTTAAATTTCTGCAATTTTTCATTGCTTCAAGCACATCCGAAAATCCAGCCTTCTAACCCCAAAGAGCTCAAGATCAAAACACAGAAATTTTACTCCAAAAATCCAACTAACAATCTGACTTTTAGTTCCTCGAAAGAGAAAATCAGATAATCAAACCAAACTCCAAGAACAAGCTCCCTCCTCACAACCACGATTTCAGCAAATTGGGAAAACTTACACTTGATTTTGCAAACTGATTTTATACTTTCTTGTTTAATAATAGCATAAATAACTCATTTTGTGAGAAGTCCCTTATGCCCATATTTAACACCAATGCATGGTGTTGAGGACTATACCTCTATGAAATCCTCAAAAAGTAAAAATACAAAAATGCCCCTACAAGATCCTAATGCATAAACATGCATGATAAGAAATTTTTCTATTTTTGGGTACCCTTTTAAATGTGGGCCCAAAAATGCCCTTCACAAGAATCAAATATTACAACAAGCCATTTCTTCATTCCCTTGCTATCTCTCACTAGTTCTCCTATTTACCACCATGCCATTGATAATAAAATAATCTAATAAACATAAAATCCACCAATAGTGGACTGCCACCTACATGTGAGCCCCACAGGCCACACTTAAGTAGTTTACATAAAACAAAAAATACCTATCCACATGCTTCTCATGAGGCTTGAACCCAAGACCTCACACTCAAACTATCTTAAGTCTAAAAAGACTACCACGAGTCTACTAGTGATGATCTCAACAAGAACTCACAAACAAATCATTTACACTTATCACATGTCATCCACCATATAACAACAATATAAAATAACTTTATACTACACTTAGCCAATCACAAGCACTCCCACACCATCATATGATGACTTTTATTCATACATTGCATATAATGCGAGAATTAAATATACCAAATCATTATATTATAAATAAAATATACCTTCAAAGCTTGAGGGAAAATTTATTAAAATGTCCCTCACATCACAAATCACTTGTTTCATTTGTCAAAGTAAGAAGAGCAAATTAGATAACATCCTAGCTGGGCTGGGGTGTAAAGCTGGGGTGTTACAATCCTCCCCCCTTAAATAAATTTTGTCCTCGAAATTTGCTTTCCTCGGGGTTCAAACAGGTGAGGATAGCGAGAATGCATCTCTTCCTCTTGCTCCCAGGTAGCTTTTTCAGTTGATTGATTCCTCCACTGCACCTTGACAAAGGAAATCAACCGGTTCCTTAGCTCCTTTCTATCAATGATCTGCAACGGTGCTTCCTCAAAAGATAAGTCTTCCCTCAACTCTAAAGGTTCATATTGTAGCACGTAAGCGGGGTCTTTCACGTATTTCTTCAGCATAGATACATGGAAGACATTGTAACCAAATAGGCTAAGTGGCAGAGCAAGTGTCACACCCCAATTCTGAACCAACCAGAATGGTGTTAGTGAACCGTCATTGAACCAACGGTTCACACCAGGATCTCGAATAGGCCGTGTCCACTCATACAAACCCATTGCACATAACCACAATCAGAATATAAATAGTACAGCGGAAGTCTTTAAATAAATGAACTGAGTATCTATTGATAGATTAAATAAATAGATCCAATTATTCAAATCCAAACATTAAATATAATATCATTACATCTCTTTAAAAATCAACCAAAATAACTGAACCAAATAAATAAAAATCAAATCAAAGATACATGCAGAAAGGGCACTCGCATGAAGCGTCATGCTCGTCCTCTCCTGCCTGTACACCCAGAGCAGCAACATCACTATACGCCGGAACGTTCATGTAGTCATCCACCGTATAACCTGCATCAACATCTAAAAACAATGTATATACAAAGGGTGAGCTCACAACTTAGCTCAGTAAAACAATCAGACAGTTTCACAATATTATGCATGAGTAACAATCAATTTTATGTTGTGGTCTGGTTTAAGGTTTGCAATGTGCTATAGAAAGGTTTGGTGGCCCCCGCACCTCTATACACGAGTGTGTGGCACCTCATGGATCACACCCCCATTGGCCCACATGCACCCATCATGGAATAGAGATAGAGCTAAGATACCCCCGTACCTCCCCTGATGCTCTACCCATACTAGTACCTAAGCCCCTACTGGCCAGGGCTCGCAAACTGGGCTCGCAACTAACCAATCCTATATGTCATCAATGTATGCTCTATCCCAGCATAGCCGTCTACGGCATAGAGATAGAGCTAAGGCATTCTCACACCTCCCCTGATGCCTTATCCGCAACTAACCCACTAGGATAGAAACAATACGCAGGTAGACCCTATCCCAACATAACTCCCTACGGCATAGAGATAGAGCTAAAGCATCGTGGACAAGCCAGGGTCGACTCGGAGACCATAGTGCCACATAACCATGACCAGGCCAACATCAATATCGGAGACCACCGTACCACGACCTTCCCCTGATGCCCCACCCGTACCAAGCATGTTAAGACAGAATACTACAAAAATGTGCTAGTGTGAGGAGCGATCCCAGGCCCATGCCCCACTCCACACACTAACGAAAACAATCACATGCTTAACAATCACATCCTATCAATGCATGAACAATAATAATAACTGAAGGTAAAGGATGGCATGTGAATATGTACAAACATCACATCATATATATCCAGGTGATTAACAAAGATTTACTGTCCATTAATTGTTAGGTTTAGGTCAGATTCCCTTACCTGACGCTCGTTTGTTAGCTTGCTCCACGTCGCAAGATCCAAACATGCCTTCACAAAGTCCTACAATACTATTAGGGTTTCATTAGAATAGCTTCTTAGGGTTTCATGTTGGTCGGAAACCAACAAAGTTACAAAATATCCTCACAGAGCTGACCGATGGCATGTACCGGTCGCAGCTCTGTGGGGAAGACTGGCGACCGGTGACCGGTATGGTCAGCCGGTCCCCACAGACCAGCCCCCCGAAAGATACCGGTGGCAACATACCGGCCGCACTGTGTGCAACCGGTATAGCCGACCGGTATGTCTCCGGAAGACCATACATGGGTTTTTCGACTGCCGTCAATCATCCTCCATGGATTTCCAAGGTTTCTCCTATCCATTCTAAGTCTAATCTTTGAATTAGAGTTATTCCCAACTCATTCAAGTCTTATTTCGACGAACATCATATCGGAACTCGAAACTAGGGTTTAACGGCAACTTAGGGTTTATTGGCCAATTTAGGGTTTTAGATCAATACCTACTTGCATGGTATTGATCCACCCACACAACTAACCTAAAGTCCTACAGTAAGAAGAATGATTAAAATACTTACCATTGACTGGCGTAACGTGAGCGTCGTCGAACGGTAATGGCGGCACCTTCTTCTTCTTCCTAGCTCTTTCTCCTTTCCAACCTCCTTCTCTTCTCTAAGGTTTATGAGAGATAATGGAAAGGATTTGAGGAGGTTTAAGGGTGTATTTATAGGCTAGAATTAGGGTTTAGTAACCCTCTTAAGATTAGGAAAGTCTTAGGATTCGAAATCAGGAAAGTGGGACCCTCAGAAGTAAATTTCTGGATCTCCGCACTCAACTGCGCAGAGCTGACCGGTCGACCGGTACCAAGATCGGTACCATCGACCGGTCAACATAAAATCATGTTGATTTGATCGTCTTTGGTTCGATTTCGTACTTGTTTGTCATCCGCTCGTCCCGTCTGGCCCGGTGATGATCGGAAGACCTGCGACGACACAAAACCAAGGTTTAGACCAGGTTTACGGAGTGCGGGTCTTACAGCAAGTCTGTAGGCCACATCTCCCACCTTGTCCAGTATCTCAAAAGGCCCAATGTACCTCGGAGCTAGCTTCCCCTTTTTGCCAAATTTCATGTTGCCTTTCATAGGGGAAACCTTCAGAAACACCTTGTCTCCAACAACAAACTCCCAAGGTAAACAAATTTCAAGGACGAAATTTATTTTAAGGGGGGGAGGGGAGGATTGTAACACCCTAGCCCAGCTAGGATGTTATCTAACTTTCTTTCCTTACTTTGACAAGTGAAGCAAATGATTTGTAATGTGAGGGGCATTTTAAAAAAATTTCCCACAAGTCTTAAAGGTATATTTATTACTCATATTAGGTGCAATGTATGAATAAATTCATGTTATGCTTGCGTAGGTGTGCTTGAGTTTGGCTAAGTGTTGTATAAAAATATTTTATATTATAGTTATACGGTGGATGGCATGTGATAAGTGTAAATGATTTGTTTGTGAGTATTTTGTTGGGATCACCACTAGTAGACTAGTGGTAGTATTTTTAGACTTAAGATGCTTGAACTGGGAGGTCTTGGGTTCAAGCCTCACGAGAAACTTGTGGATAGGTGTTGTGTTTTTGTAGACTACTTGAGAGTAGGACCCACATTGAGGTTGCAGCCCACTATTGGAGGTTTTAAATTCAAAAGGGATATTTTAAGGTAGTGGCATGATTGTAATAAGGAGATCTAGTGAGGGATAGCAAAGGAGAGAAGGAATGGCATAACGTAATTATGGATTCATGTGAACGGTATTTTTGGGCCCTCATTTATCCAAAACCTGAAAATATTATGTCATGCATGTTCATTCATTAGGATCTTGTAAGGGTATTTAGGTACTTTCACTTTTTGAGGATACCTTAGAGGTATGAGCCTCAACACCATGCATTGGTGGTAAAGCATGGGCAAAAGAGACCTTTCACAAAATGATTAAAATTATGAAATTTTGTAAACATGAAGTATACAATTAGTTTTAGAAATATAATGCAAGTTTTCCCAACTTGCTGAAATCGTGGATGTGGAAAGGAGTTGTTCTTGAGAGTGCTTGAATCTGAAATTTTCTCTTTGGAAAAGCTAGAAGGGAGATTGTTGGAGATCTTTGAGAAAGTTTTCTGTGTATTTGGACTGAGTTGAGAGAGATTGTAGCTGGAGTTCGGTTAAGCTTAGGGTTTGCAAAAAGGGTTGCTTAAATTGTGGTTGAGAGGAAGGAGCTGTTCTTGGAGTTTTGCTTGAAAAACTGTTTTACAATCTTTGACAAACTAGAAGCAAATGGTTAGTTTGATCTTTGGAGAGAGACTTCTGAGATTTATGGACTGAGATTAGGGGTTACAAAGCTGGACATTTTCAGTTGTGCTTGAAGCAAGAAGAAGTTGCTGAAAATTTTTGAAGGAGGAACTTTCTATTTTTTTATTGTTGGAGCTTGTAGAGGCTACCTTTGTGCTATGCAAGTGTTCATATAAAGGTAAGTATCTATTTGATTTATTATCTACAGTACTTGCATGTTGATATTGAGAAAAATATTATAGGATTATAGGTCTTGATATACACTTTAATGGCAGTTTAAGGAGAGGGAAAAATCAAAAATTTTATTTTAAGTTTTACTTTTATTGAAATAAGTAAAAGTTTGGTCTATGGTTTGTTTTGACTGAAGCCTAGGCATCATGCAAGCATGTTCCTAGTACTGTTTCAGTAAATGGTAGACCTTCACAGGTCCATTAATGGTGATTTTGAAGTTCAGTTTAGAAGATGAATATTTAAGCTTGAATGCTGAAATCTCTTTTATCATTTCATGTAATGTTAAACTAAGATTTTGTTTTTCTTTTTTATTGAACTTCAGCGCTTCAAGAAGTATGTTTAATAGGGGATTCCAGAGGTCAAGGGAGAGGGGGATTGAAGCCCAAGACCCTGGAACCCCTGCTGGAACCACAGTTGTCAAGGCGCCAAGGCGAACCAAGGCGTTGGAGGCCTGACGAGGCACCTAGGCAACCAAGGCGCCCGATTTTCCAAAGCGTCACAAGGCCGCCTAGGTGCCTAGGCAACGCTTCGACAACTATGGCCGGAACCGAAACAGAGCAGCTTGCCCAGGCTGAAACCGAAACAGTCCTGATTGGATGGCTGAATTCGGTTGGGGTTCTTTCCAAACCCCTAAAGGTTGTTTTAGGGGGTTTATGGGGGACTATAAGAGAGTCTTTTTGTTAGATTTTTGGATGCTAAAACCCTTCTCTTGATCCCCTCTTGAAATGATATCATTTAGGTGGTTTTAAAATCCGAAATTAGGAAGTTTTAATCAAGAGAGGCTTCTTGCAACCTGCGGACAGCAGAGATGAGGGGAATGTATTAGAGGGTTAATATGAGTTTATTTTTACTAAACCTAAGGCTGAGGTGTGGGCACTTGAGTAATTGGATGTATTTCTATTTTACATTTGTAGAGGATCGTCAAAGATGAAATTTTGAAAGCAATATCAAGAAAGGCTTTGCATGGATTTTCTTGGACAGCAAGTGAGGGGAATTCTAATCTGTGGTAAGTATTGTATGAGGTTATTTTAATGCATGGAATGATGATGTTGGTGTGCACTATGATGTAGGTGATTCATAGGTGACATTTTTAAATTGGTATATATACCTATCTTGAACTATGAATGCTAATGAGTAAAGTGAAAAGTATTAAGTGTTTTGCCCTTGGTTTCCTTCCTTGAACTGATGGTCTATCATGAGTTTTTGTAATGGATAGACAGCCCATGAAATATTTCCAAGGACTGTTGTATTGCTGTACTAAGAATATGATATGTATTGCGGTGATATGGTGTTCATTGCAAGTGAGCTGTTTTGTTTGCTATCAAAGTGTGGCTGTATTTTTGAGTTTGTTATATACCTTATGAATGGACTGGTTAATGTGATGGTCATATTTCTGGAACCTATGCTTACACCTATATGAATGAACTCTAGTAGAGGATAACAGGACATAAGAAATGGAAAAAGGTATGAAAACTTATTATGATAAGTAAAGTATGGAAAGATACAAAATTTAAAAGACATGAACTGTTATAATATGTTTGAAACTGTAAAGGAATGTTAGAACTGAAAGACATGAGCACGACCGAAAAAGAAAGAACAATTTAAAGAATTAAAGGACCTATGTTTGCTGACCCTTCGCATTAAGGGGTAAAATAATGAGTGGATATGCGTCGCACCGAGAGGTTTGGGACATCATTGCCTTCTATGGCTGCCGAGACGTTTGGGATGTCAATTGTCCTTTAGAAGACCGAGAGTTCTGGGAACTCATCGTAGTTATTAAGGCGAGATGTCTAGGACAGCAATTAGTGCTCAAACGACTCCAGCTTCTATGCTTACTGCAGCAAACATCAGAGAATGATATGAACAGAATGGATTGAAATGAAATGGCTAAGTACAGTACGGAAATTAGAACGGCTGATCTGGCAACAGCCTCATGTGTAACGTCACAGGTGAGCCAATCAGTGGAGCACTAGGATTACCAATGTACTCCCAAAAAGAAATGGATGAAATGTCATGTAAAACCTAAGAATGGAAAGGGATGAACTCAAATAAAGCTAAGTAACGATTTAAAGTAATGAATGTAAAGTGTAAACTAATTTAAAGCATAAGACTTAAGAATTATTAAAGGTGTAACAATTCCACAAAGATATGGACAGCAAGCTCACAAACCAGAGATCAAAGAGAAGAAGATAGAAGAGAAGAGAAGAGAAGAGAAGAAGAAGGAGAGAGAGAGGTTTCAACACAGCAGTGTGCTGTAGCCGAAAGTAATAGAATCCTCTCCTCTCTATGTCATATATATATAAACTCAGAATTACCAATTACATGAGTCTCCCAAAATAAGAAGAGACAAAGAAGGAAATCAGAAAAATATAAAATAAGGAAACAATGACTAAGCTAAAAAAGGAGGTTCTAACCACCAGATATCGCTGGCAGTAATTACCGCCTATGATATCTGGTATGGGCCCTTATCAGCCAGCCCATATCATAACAAAAAAGTAAGTTGATGTTTACTTTCCATGATATGATTATGAATGAATGCATGGATATCTTGCCAGTTTAGTAATATTCTTCATTGAGCTATTAGCTCACTCCCTATTGTTGACTGTTTTACAGACGATGAGACTGAGGAAAAAGCAAATGGATGAAGATTCAAATACCAAGTGGGGGACTTATCTCCCCTTGGCACCCTTTGTTATATTTTGTTCATGGATGTATCCTTTTGTAAATAACACATATTTTGTAAAGAACTTATTAAGCCACCAGCTTTATTGTATAATCTTTTAAGTCTTCCACTGTATATATATGGATGAATGACGAATGGAATGTTCTTTATGAATGGTTTTTAAAGAATGAAAATTTTCTAGAAGGTTTTCCATGTATTTATTTGTCTATGGCTTGGGCTAGACCACCAATCTGAACCCGTTCCTAGGAGGGCTGTTACTGTGGAGGGATCTTATGAGAATTGTCAAGCTTCAATCATACTATAAACTCTTAGACAAAGCTTTTAACAAGCTAAGTACATAATATCCGAGAAATCCTTCAGGAAATGGTCAAGCAGCTTAAGAAGGTAACCATACTATGGAAATATGTAGAAATTCTGTGTACTTGTAAAACTATCCCAAAAATTGGAAATAATAACTCACTCCATATTCCCTACGATAGACATACATCATCATATGACTGATAAATGAGACTAAAGAATTCATCCTAGATAATAACTGAGCGTTAATGGTTTTAAGTTGTTGAAAAGACAAATATCATATGATATGTTTGAGAATAAGACTTTAGGCTTGAAATTCCAATCCCATCACAAGACAGAAATCAGTCAAGCACCCTATGGGAAGGATGTTAAAAGTCATGATATAGTGTTCAACTTCCAACAGCTTCTACGGAGATCTTATTAATGCTATTGGAATTTTCAAGAACCAACAATACGGAACTACAAGAAGGCCGAAATCACAAAGAAGAAGAAGACACTAAAACAATCAGTATCTTGGGGAAGGCATTGTTTAAAATGAAGGACTAATGATAGAAATACCTGCAGAGTTCAAAAAAATAATAAAAAAATAAAAAGGTGATAACTACAATTAGAATTTGAATCTTTGGATTTTATTCAGAAGGACCAGACTTCTAAATTAGGACAAGAACTTCCCTTTGCTATTTTGCACCTCTGGTTATAAACTTTTAAAGAAACTGCCTAAGATGGAATTGTCTGAAGAACGAATAGTAGCTCCTCCAATGTTCTAGGGAAGTCGAAGTTTCAGATGCTTTGCTAAGATCACATTAATAAATTATGATTTTCCGACCCCACTTAGTTGGGATAAGGTTTTGTTGTTGTTGTTGTATGTACAAGTGGAACCAATCATACAGAGAAAGGCAGAAGACGATACAGAACTGCCACAATGTAAGAAAGATATACCTTAACCATTCCTTTCAGATGTGCATGCATAGCCAGACACAGGCAATTGTCACTCTTTGAGTGTTCAAAATAGAAGTTGATGATGCTGTTTCTCTACCAACTAGCATCTATATAAAAAGGCAGCAAGCACCATGATATCCCTGATAGAAGAAAAGACTAATGTCACTGATGAAAATCTAGTGACCTATAAGAAATCAACTCAATCAATAGGCAAAGAAAACCTCCCATAGTCGCACAACAAGTGCCTGAGTGTCTAGTAGCAAAATACAACCAAGCGAATTCTGTAATACCTGTCAATTTACAACCCAACGATAGAATGAATCTCGCTCCTTTTCTTGGATTATCTTTTAAGCCGTCAAAGAAGATGCTGCCACAAGGTATATGGCCTGGATGTCAGTCAAAAGCTAACTGTCATAGAAATAACAGCTTGGAACATTTGCGATATAATGACTTCAATAAACAGGAACATGTTTCCATTATAACAATTTCTATACCCAAGAATGTCACAAAATCAGTTATGGAAAACAGAAAATTACTTAAGATGCCTGTTGCATGCACAATTTTTTTACCCTAGTAATATGAATTTTATATGTTGCAGCACTATGCCTTGAAGCAAATTATGTGAATAGGATACGGCAAAGATGGCAAACCATCATAATTTCATAAAACATGATAAAACAATTCAAGCATGTGAAGGACAACATGCGATCAAAATTCATATAAGTATGACTGATGCATAAGAGCAGAAGCTGACCTCAACCTAAAAAATAAAGTACACATGATCTTCATTAAGTAAATTCAAGGAAAGAATAAAAAAAAAAAGGCAATCCTAGAACAGGCAATTAAGCTATGCTTGAGTATGTCTATTTTTGTATATCCATCTCCAAAAAATGGATTGAACTCACTCCCCAAATGTGTACAAAGCTTGTAGTTGTTGCAAGTCTTTTTTTTTTTTTTTTTTTTTTGGGTAGGTAGAGCCCCAAGGAGAATTGAACTCATGACCTCTTCATTGGTAACTTGCAGTTGTTACAAGTTACCAATGCCAATACATATAATGCATAAATCTCTCTTATTTGGATCTTAAAATATAAAAAGCTTACACCATTTAAATTATGTTCTATTATATCTAAACCTTTTCTCCTGACAGGCATGTTTGATTGATATCTACAATTAGTCTTAAGAATTTCTCTACCGGTTTGTATTAGCTTCCTCAATTATGGTAATTAACCTACCAATGACAACAATGCTATTTATGGCAAGCATGCACACCCAGTCAAAAACCTCATTTCAAAGATCCCATCTCCAGAATCCAGGTAATCTTAACGGGAGGCCAGATCTGATATTTGGGAAGGCTAATAATGTGCACGTGACCACAAAATCTTTAGGCCACATTTAGTCAACTTTAAATCGGGATAATGCCATAGATACCTTCTTTTTCTTTTTCTTTTCTTTTTTTTGAATAATGATATCATGGAGACTTTTTTTTTTTTTTTTTTTTTTTTTTTTGTGAATATATCATAGAGACCTTGAAAACATTTAACTGATATTATATTCCCTACATGACATTTTTAAGAAGCAAACCTTAACAGTTTTCAGGATGATGTGCCTGAATGGGGTGTGCCTCTAATGCAGAAGCAGAACCAAATATCAGAAATGGATGTATCGCCAGTTTCATACAAACAGAAAGTAAAAGGTATGATTTATTGTGAAAACCAACTTATGTTCAAATCCCAATTCATATATTATCCCAATCCAGAAAACATGTACAATACAAAGGGAAACAGTTTGCCAGACAACAGACCCCTGAAGAATTGTAACAACAATATACAATTAAATCAGGGTTGCAACTGAAAAGCAACAGAAGTTTAACTCTTTGAGTATAAATCAACACACACTCGAATAATTTCAATAAAGACATAGATCATTCACATTTGTGGAATATGATGATAAGTACCCTTCTCAACAACATGATATTAACAGTTAAGTAAACATTGACTTCACCTCTAGCAAATGGTTGCGGCTTCACCTCTGTTTTTCTAGTCAATGCACTTCGCTATATCATTTTAGAGAAGAAATTTAGGGTCGAATATGTAGCAGGGACAACTTTCGACAGAATAAATCCAACTAAGAAGCTGCTCCTGCCTTCTGAAAGCCTGTTAGCCAGTGAAAAGCAAGTTAAAAACCCAAACAGTAAATTATTTAGATTAATAAAAGAATGGCAATGAGCCTCTAAGTACATAAATAAGAAATTTTGTGAATCTCAAAGGGAAAAGAGTAAAGCAAGATGGTATATTTTCCAAATGTAACCACTCTAACCAGTAAGCAGAAAGTACAGCATCCACTCCAATAGTGATTGCACAATGGTAATGTTGACTTGACTGCCCAAGAATAAAAAAGTATCTAAATTCAAATACCAGAAAAACTACAGAAGTTCTCTATTACCATCATTAACAACCGAATTAGATAATAAACTACAAGGAGGCAATATTGCAATAGAGGATACAAAATCCATAACTTCTCCATATGCCTCCCAAGTACATGTTGCAGAGATGTTTAAGTACCACTAGTTCAGCAAATTATTGGAACACCAAATTAGTTATTGAAATTGTGTATTAATGCAACCGAATACCCGAGGCAATGGTAGTCCTTTCAACTCAACTCACACATACATGCAGTGGAAGAGAGAGAGAGAGAGAGGACAGCAGGAGTTTCCTCTTTTTTCATTCTTTGTTGATTCATTCAACAAATAAAGGAAACAAAGAAAATTAAAGTCAGAGGAACTAATTGAAAAGAAAAATATCGAAGTCAATGAAACAGGCGAACCATCTGAGCCCCTTCTCCCATACCCTGTTTTAGAAATTATCTACCTGCTGGTTACTAAAGAATAAATAAAAAATAAAAAATAAAAATAAATAAATAAATAAATAAAAGTGGTAGAGGTGAAACATCTAAATTATCTCCCCAATTCAATGTGACCGATCATATAGGGAGGTTGGCTATGGGAAGCTGGCTGATGATATAGTTTTGGTTGATAATACAAGAGAAGATGGGGAAAATGCCAAAGTTAAAACCATTAGGAAATGCTTTAGAATCAAAAGATTCATAGATAAATCAAACTAAAATATAACATATGGGATGCGTTTAAACAAAAATAGCAGTTATAATGTGGGATTGGTATTTTAATAAGAATAGGAATAGAAATGCAAAAGTGGTAAAAATAAATGATCAAAAGATGTCTTAGGGTATCTTCATTATATTGGTCAAATAATAAATAAGGAGGGAGAGATTGCAGACGATGTTGCTAATGGAGCCGTTATGGGCAGATTAAGTCGGGGAAAAGCTTCTAGAATGTTATGTGATGTGATTATAAAAAAACTGAGAGCAGCATCGTTATAAAACTTCAATGTTGCTAAACAAAGAAACAGCATACACATAAAATGAGCATAACAGAAGTGAGGATGCTGAGATGCGTAAGCAGCAAGACAAAAGAAAATTAAAGAAAGGGAAGAAAATCTATAAGCTGGCAGGACATATTGGCATTTCACGTGCTAGCACCTCATCAACCGTTAGATGGGATAGAAGCAATCTTAGCTGTCTATCTTTATTAATGTTGCATTCCCCCTATCTCCACCGTCGCTGCACCTTCAACTACAACCATCCTCTCTCTCCCTCTCTCTCCCTCCCTCTCTCTCCCTCTCTCTCTCCACCACGTCCTCATGTCAATCACGATTTCTTCCTCCCCCATCCCAGTGCTACTCCTGCCGGAGACCCTTCCCCTATCCACATGCCACGGCCTCTCTCCAGCAAACCGCAACCCACAAGCTCCACCAGAGATTTCATCCGTCTGGAGAACCCAGACTTTGAACCTCGTCTTCGAGATGCTTGACCTCGTCTCTGCAACTAGACGAAACATATATTTCTTGAAGATATTATCATGCTTCAACTGCATAGGAACATTTGCTTACTCTATGTGATCGAGCATCTTCAGAAATTCTTGCTTGAGATTCTCTGCCAAGGAATCTATGAGAGCTTTGGCATAGCAACACTGTTTTTTAAGTAAAATGACAAGCACCTGTACATCATCGATTAGATAGAAGTAATTAAACTCTTTGAAAGGGAGTAAAGGTTGAAGCTATAGTAAAGGGTACCTGAACTAAGCTTAAAAATTATTTTATCTCCAACTGACGGCTATATTATAAGGCTACTTTCTTTTGGTTTTTCCAATATTTATGTTTTTGAATAAATTACATTCAAATTAAACATCTAGATTGTTAAAGCTTGAAATTCCCAAACTTAAATAGAATGAGGTTTAATTCGCAAATTAGATATTTCGCAGCAATTTGGACTCGCCCAGATACTTAAAATGATGGTCTCTACAACCAAGAAAATGGCGGGGGAAGAGGAGGATTATGGTAACTAGGTGGGTGCCCATTACTCATTGGGGCCAGGGGGTCCATTTCATTATGATCCATGATACAGTTTTCCCAACAATGGTGCCCATAGAAATGGGTCAAATGGCACAATAGGAGGAAAACAGGGGCTCTACTTCTCTCTTCGTTTCTTCAAATTTTCACATTTCTCTTCAATTCAAATAGTTGTAAATCTCTTTTCAATGGTGAGGAGAGAGTTGTATAGGAGAGACAGAGGAGGATTCTTCCATTCACACAGACTACAACCGAGTACACCCTGTAAAAGCTAAGGCCTGTGCAAGGAAATTAAAGCAGACCTCGTTGGCCATCATTAGCAATGTGACACAGAGAGAGAGAGAGAGAGAGAGAGAAACATAAAGATTAAAGGGGCAAAAGCATGAAATGTATAGCAGAGGGATAGAGTTTGGAGAGAGAGAGAGAGAGAGAGAGGAGGGACTAAGAAAGCAAAGGAGAGGGAGCAAGCGAGGTCATTGTTGGCTAATGTTGAAGCAGGAGTGGAAGAGAGACGGGTGATCTGGAAAAGGGGAAGTCAGGTATAAAATCATTCAATTTGTAGGTAGACAAAGGCTTAGGTACATAGAAACACTCTTTTGCTCTATATAGTGTTCAAGGGGGCGGCGGAAACAGAGAAAGAGAGGGCGGGGAAGGGGTACAGAAGAGAGCAAAGTGAATGTGACAGAGAAATGGGAGGGAGAAGGAGATGCAGAGAGAGTGAGAGGCTGCATATCTCTTTCTCCCGCGGAAATGGAGAGGGAGAGAGGGGAAAGAGAGAAGGTCCAATGGTGGTGGATCTTGTGTTGCAGCACGGTAGAAGCAAGAACGACACAATCATGGTGGCAAAGAGGGAGAGTGGGAGAGAAAGGGACGGTGCATTAGCGGGGGAGAGATGTGGAGGGTGTATGGGGTGGAAAGCGGGTGATGGAGTGGTAGAAGGATTGAATGGTTAAAATCCTTTTCATCCCATCCAAACATATATGATTCCATTATGCCTTGACAGCATGTACATCATTTTCCCATAAAAAAAATAGTACATCCAGGGGAAGAAAAACCAATATGTGCCAAGATGAGGAAAGTACTCTGAGGTGGGTCCAACATATGCGATCAAAACTAACACATCTCAGAAAATGGACCAAACAAAGGTTTTTAAACAGTGGATAGACTGAAAACAACCTCGTTGAGGTGGTAAGAAAACACACGACATACTTTTTTAAAAAGCAGAGTATAGCCTAAATAGAGGGGAATGGTGGAACAGGATCCATATAGCCAACCACAAGTAGTTTGGAGAAGGCTTAGAAAGTGACCCTGACTTTTCTTTTCAATAACCATTTGGCAACTTAATAAGACAAATAAAGAAGTTATTTCCTAAAGCTCCATCATCAAAGGAGGCATTATTCCAGAAATAACTGGATCACCACATTATCCATACTTGCTAACATTTTCCATGGTTGGTGTTGCACTCTTCCATATGAACTTCCTGGATCCTCTGGATCTCGCTTTTACAGTTTCTGATCTCAAAACTGTGAATGAACTTCTAGAACCATTGTTGGAGCAAGCTCTACATCCCAACCATGCATATGGTGTTGGCTTTACTAGTTATAAAGCTCTCAAGACGATGTCTCAGTTTAAGAAACCATAAAGGTTGCAGATAAAAAAAAGAAAAAATTTCATCTACACCCCATCAAAGATTGTTAACATCATCTACACCCACAAAAATGCAGAAACATCACCTAGGTCCCAAAACTTTGACTGTGGTAATCAAAGAAGTCCACTCCGTCAGTTGATTCCCGTTAGATGCTGACGTCAGCTGAAATAAAATTTTCCATGGACAATACTGCCCTTAGAGTAAAGATAAAATACCATTTTACCCTTCTTCTTCTTCTTCCTTTCCTCTTCTTCTTTCCTCTTCTGCTCTTCTCCATAGTCAGATTCATATGGCAGGAGCTGGTTTGGGGGAAAATTAGGGGAGCTGGCATGGCTCCAATAGATGGTCAGCTCCACTAAGATAGATTGCACTCCATCAAAAGATTTCCGTTATTATTTGGGGGAAAATGAAACCAATCGAACTCCAAAAGGGTTCTTCGGCCTGCCCCAGCTCGCTCAGGTCGAGTTTCAAGATAACTATCTTGCAGGGAGCTTTCCAGAGACTGATTCGGTGGCTGTGAATCTAGGGCAGATTTTTTTTCGAATAACCAGCTCACGGGATCTCTACCTCCATCCATAGGTAACTTCTCTGGTGTTCAGAAGCTTCTTCTCGATGGTAATATGTTCTTTGGGCGCATTTCACCTGAGATTGGAAAGTTGCAGCAGCTCTCAAAGTCATAAAACCTTAAACAGAGGTAAGTAATGAGTTCGTTGTTGGAGTGGGAGTCATCGATGGATAAACACAAGATCCATAACCTGCAACGCCTGATCGTTTGCGTTGCTTCTCGCCACGCACCAGCTCTGTGCTTCCACTTTCCTCCTCCGAGCATTACCTATGGGTTCCAACTTCCAACTACTAAGGCATTATCTTTAGTTTCCAAATTCTGAAGCAGAGTTGTTGGCATCATTCTTGCTTGTTTTGCTTCCTCATGATTCCAAGGAAAGCCCCTTGTTCAAATCCTCGGAAAACCTATGATTCAGCCATTTATCTCGATTTTTATAATTGATTCATCCATTCTTTTTCGATATATTTATGGCTCTCTCTCTTTTGCACTTGATTCGTGATTCTTGCCACATTGCCCACTGAATTTAAATCCATTCACATTTTTGTTGATTTTCTTCATTGTATATTTTGGTCACTTTTGTTTCCATCATGATTAAGTAATATGCTAACAAGTAACAACAATACGGGTGGAAATTAGATAAACTTTTAACTAAAGGAAGAGCGACTTTAGTTAAAGGAAGAGGGCAGAGATTCTCAAAGAAAGAGAGAGAGGGAGACGTAATTGACGATGGAGATTTGGAGCGAAGCATATCCAGATTTTGTCTCAAGCTCACATTACCGGAAAAATCT
The DNA here is from genome assembly GCA_028583415.1 of Protea cynaroides. Taxonomy (NCBI): domain Eukaryota; kingdom Viridiplantae; phylum Streptophyta; class Magnoliopsida; order Proteales; family Proteaceae; genus Protea; species Protea cynaroides. The sequence goes on from CM053265.1 coordinate 67,973,007, forward strand.
TCACGTCGCCGGAGAAGAAGGCTGTTTGGAATAAATCTTTTAAGTTTTTTAAAATTAAAAGGATAAAATATAAAAATGAAGGGTAAAACTGTATTTCAACAATTTTAGTGATTTCCGTCAGTTAAGTGGACCTAGGTGATGTTTTTGCAAACTTGTGGGTGTAGATGATGTTAGCAATCCTTGTTGGGGTGTATATGAAATTTTTTCTAAAAAAAATGTTCGGGTGGAAGTGTTGAACCAGTTCCCACATGTTCGTTTCTTTCGTTCATAATTTGTTCTTACATGTTTATTCTTGAGTGATTACAGCCCCCTTCTCAAAGAAGAGAACACATTAGATTGTTGGTGCTAGTTAATAATCAATATAAAAGCTTAAATTGTTTTAGTGGATGGAATTTTATCAAACATCCTCCATTTTACTGGCTAGAAACATAACATACCTGAATATCCGATCCATCAAAGCATGCTATTACACCTGGCATTACAACAGAAACCTCCTATGAGGATGTATCTTGTGAAAAACCATTCCTGGTTCTACGGATTCTCAACCTAAGTACATGTCCAGGATATATCATCCATATCTAAACAAGTTTCAGAATACAGCAAGAGTTTATATAAACCAGAAAAAGGAAAGATCCTTCAGCACTATAAAGACTTTCAAAAGGTAGTATCGAAGGGTATAAGCAGGAATTAAGCAGTCCCTTCGTTTCCAAATCCTAATCTTGATTCTTGAATTAACAAATTGGGATCGTTTTTCTTTCTTTTTTTTCTTTTTTTTTTTTCAGATGGGTAAGATTATATTAAAAAACCCAAACCAAAAGGAGGTGATGCAGTATAAGTATACTGCAGGAGAAGCCAAGCTACCAAGCCAAGCCGAGCCAAGCTGGGCCAGCTAAGCCCCCTGCGGCTTATGGCTAATATCGATGGCTGCTGGCCAACCTTTAGACAGCTGTAGGATAGCTGTCCCAGCTAGAGATTCTTTTGGATGTAGTTGCCAAAGAATCTACCTACATTCTATAGAGTTACCTATTATATAAGTTGCTTTTGGTCATTTAGATTGTTAGTTACTTGCCTAAGTTAATTTTTCTATTTTTGAATATTTTCTATTTTCAGTTTAGGAAAGTTTGTATTAAGCAATAGAATATTCTCTTCTTCTTTTGTAAAGTTTCCAAAAGCAAGATTGGATTTTCCTTCCTTGCTAGTTGTCAACAAAGAAAGATTGACTAGTCTACTTTCCTATTTGTATTCAAAGACAACTCTCTCTCTCTCTCTCTCTCTCTATATATATATATATATATATATATATATAGATAGAGAGAGAGAGAGAGAGAGAGAGAGAGAGAGAGAGAGAAGAAGAAAGGAGTTTTAGACCAGAAAAAAGACTTGTCAGCGATTTATTTGCAGTTGAGTCTCCTAGCTGTGAGACTCCGCCGCAAGTTCTATTCGCATCCCTCATCTTCTCTTTCTTCTCCCTATCTCCCCCTCCCCCTTAGTACTACCAATCCCCCCAATTTCTTTTTACTTCCTAACTGTTGTGCTGCCACTGAAACCCCTCCCTTGTTACTGTAATATTGCTCCCTTGAAGGCTCAAGATTGAGAAGAACTATATCAAGGTTGCTCGCTATTGGGTGAAGAAGATTACATACTTTCAGTCATCGAATCAGGGTACCCTTGCAACTTCAAAAATTCATATCTCCTCAACTATTGACAGGATCTCAAATTTGGATATTGTTACAAGGGTATATCATACAAGCCTTCCAAATTACTCGATCAACCAACGGTCGGATTGGCCGGAAAGCTAAACTCTTTATTGCTGATTTCCTGGTTCACTGGTTGATCTGTTATTGGGACTGGTGTAAAGATCCTAATGCAAGGCTAAGGGTCTAAAATTGAATGTAATTCCCTAGCCTTTGCACCAAGAGGCTTCCCGAGAGGGGAAGCAGAAAACATTACAAAGGACCAGCCAAAACCAGGAAAGACCTAACCCAAATTGAAAAAGGCAGCCCCCAGGCAGACAACTCAGAGACAAAATACACAAAAACTCAAAGACAAGAGGGAGACCACAACAAAGAAAACTAACCAAACTAAAGGAGTCGAAGACTAAATTAAGTCATCTGTTGCAGCAGCGAAAGCTCAAGGGTGGAAAATGAGATGGGAGGCAGCCCACGGATGCAGGTGCTTCGTCGCAGATAAACGGGCACACGAGAATCTGGGCATACATTGTCACCTTTCATAGACCCCGAAGAGATCCCAGGGGGAGTTTGGGCTACTTCAATCCCTGGCTCTTGGGATCTCGAGCACATCTCCAAGGGATAAGAAATCTCACTAGCTGAACGTGGGTAATGGAAGTACCAAAATCTCCCTCATCGAGTGAGGAAGCTGTATCCGCTTCAGACACAAAATCTTCTTTTCCGATAAAAGTCACTATGTTCCTCATCCTCGCCAAGACTACGGTCAGATGCTGCATCTACAATAGATGTGATTGTTGGAGAGATTCCAACTCCTTAGGGAAGAGAGACGCAGGACAAGGCTACACATCCCTCCTAGGAGGTACCAAAGAAAAGCAAGAAGGGTTCACAATGGGCCCATGAGCCACATTAACTGCAATTGATATTTGAGCAAGGGAGTCAATCACCATGTGATCCCCACAAGGAGATTGGGTTGGCAAACTACCCCAACCGTGGCGAGCCCCACAAGAAGAAGGAAAAGCAATAGATGTCGAACCCTTCCTTCTCTTCTTCTTTTTCCCCTTATTTCGTTTTCTCCTCCTGCAGGTCTCTTTGATCGCCAGAGGATTGCCAACAAAAGAGGGGGCCAGAAAACTTGCATCAATTGAGGGGATTGGGCCATTGACTGCAAGGGAGATCGCAACCTACACCTGATGCTCTTCGAGTACCAGGGAATCACTCAGCAATTTAGGGAGATAGTCTCCCAAGGGATCAAGGGAATTTGAAAGATTTGAATTTGAATTCAAAATCGTCTCATTTGAGAACATTGTTCCCACGTGCAACTTAGATGAACCTCTCTCTTCCATTTGGCAAGCGAAATCCACCTCACGGTTCCTTTGATTCACAGCACCAGGTCCGGCACCGGTGGGAATGGGCGCTGCTCCCTGGGAGTTTGACACCAGAGGGACCTTTGCAACCACAGAGGCATCCACGAGGTTCGACAAGGGGGAGCTCTACAGCCCTTGAAACCCTGTTTCACAATGGTGTTGCAGCTTCCTGTTTCATGGTCGAACACTTCGCATAAAGAGCATATGGGCGGCTTCCATTCATAATGAACCTCTTGTTAAAAAGAGGTCCCCACATCATCAACAATGGTGATGGAGTTGAAGAGCTGTTCCGAAGCTGATACCTCCACGCAAATGCTAACAAAGCAAAAAATTCCTTCGAGAGCGTGTGCACCAGTCAGAGAATAAGTGTCTTCCAAGAATAGAACCAGCGGCGCTAAGGCCCTCTTCACAACAGTAATGAAATGGAAGACCTGGAAAGGATATCGAGATGGGCATCAAGTTAAGGTTGAGCTGATGAATAAGCAGAGATTTGTCCCATTGCCGAAGAAGAAGGGGTCTTCCACCGACCGACCAAGAACCTCCCTCCAAAACTCTCAGCTTGTCCTCTTCATCTTCAAATCTGAAAATGAAGATACCATTTTCCCAGACATTTGTTTCTAGTCGACCTCTTGGCTTCCATTTGATATTCACAGCTTTGTTCACCATGTCGAAATGAGGTCTTCTACCAACAAAGTGGCAAACAAGGGCCTTCAACCAGTAGTTGGCCTCCTTTTGGAGAGCAGATGGAGAACAGCAGAATGCTTTGGAATCCCTGACCATGGGTGGGGGAATAAAATGCAACCTGAATTTGATGCAAGCCACGAACTTATTCTTTGTTAATGGTTTCAAGTTAGGATCACACAAGCATTCAAGGTAAAGGGACAGAACACGTAATAACAATAGAGGATAGAGGAAGAAAGGAAAAGAGGGGACCTATCTCAGGTCGTGGCTTCTCACCAAGATGGGATAACATTCCAATGTTTTCTTATTCAAAATAGTCTACCTTCTCTGAGGTTCCATTACATGTATATATAATGAGAACTATTACCAATCTCCATACTAATTTAGGAAATAAATAAACTAATTACATTGGAGAGGATATTATTACTAAAACTAATTTTGAAATCATTCCTTATGGGTTGGTTTGTGATCAGCTTTCCAAATGGGTGTCTAAGCATATATCCTTTCCAAAATTTCATGAGAAGAAACTTTCCTTGCATGAACAACTTCCTTATAAAATTGAGAAGAATCTTCCTTTTGTGAATATCTTCCTTGCGAGAATATATTCCTCGTATAGGTTGAGGAAAAGAATCTTTCATTTGAATATTTCAAATCTGATCACCAACCAGCTCATGGGGAAGGCCAACTAGTAATTACCCATCATTGGGGAGGATCTTTCCTCCCTTCCTTTTGTGTCAACGCATGTAGTGGATGCCAATCAACCTATTTACATCAGAATCTCTCTCCCTTAGTCGGCTTTTGTGGTTCAAACAAGGAGTTCCACAAAGGAGGGGTGGGTTCCTTCTCGCGCCCAGGAGCCGCCAAATCGGGATCAGCAAGGGAAATGTTTTCCAGCACTTTCTCCCTACTGGAAGTGCTAAGCCGGATACCCAACCTTGAGATTCTCTTTTCCTCTGTTGTTTACTTTTTTCCCACCGTTGAAAGCTTGAAGAGGTGGAGGGTCATTCTCTCTCAAGAGATGAGGAGACATCCTCTGCCTTCCTCCCTCGTCATACAAGATGTTTTGGGATCGGTATTACTTGAAGCCTGCAGAGACTTTACAGTCCTGTACGGCCTATTTTCTTAAATGTTCAATAATTTTAATCACTTTTCCATAACTATTTATCTCTGCTTCCTATCCTGTTCTTTTTCTTTTCTTTTTTTTTATGAATATGTAGCCCTAGTGAGAGTTGAACTCATGACCTCTTAATTGTGAGGAATCGGTCCTTCCAAAAATAGCTACCCCTTGGGGTTATCCTGCAGTATGTTGTATCAAAGCTAATGGCTTTATATCTCTAATCTCTGCCATGGTGCAAAACAGAGAGTTTCAGACGACAAGGCTATTGGGAATGGGTGAGTTCAAAGGAAAGGTGTAGACAAGTGAATCTCCTGCATTGAATTTGAAAAATTAAAGGAAGACTTCTCAGTGACAATAAAGAGTTGGAGAAGAAATTCACGACAAGAAAAAATTAGCTAAGGAATTGGTTTTTAGTGCCCCAGGAAGGAGGTTTACTGGGCCAAAATCTTGAAGATGGCTAAGATCTGGTATCCATTTGGGGTACATGGTGGAGCTAATTTAGCCGATTGGAGATGAGCAGATCAAAAATTGAAACACGTTCCTGGCAGAGAGTTGCTTTTGAGTAATGAAAGACCTCTTAAAGTTATGATGCTTTTCGGTTGTGCTGTAGGCTCTGTTTTTGGATAATGCTGTAGGTTGGTTCTGCATTTAAGAGGTTCTGCCTTTACGTAGTTCACCCACAATTTCCCCCTTAGCTAAACATAAAAAGTCAAAAAAAAAAAAAAGTATTTTTAACAAGTAAAATGTTGAAATTAGTCGAATCCCAAATGCCCAATCAATCATAAATTCAAATGAGTTTATTTTACTCAAACACTTAAAATAGAAATAAATCAGTTTAATTCTTTTTCCAACGTTAGCCCCCACATCGCAACAATAATTATTTTTAACAAGAAACAATTATGTCTTTCTCCATCCACTCACCCACAAAGTAAAAAGAGCTAGTTTGACATTGAAGATACCAGATACCTGTTTATGAATAAGATTGCCTCCCAGAAAGTAGATGAACAGATATGCATTAGAGGTTTCAAGGGCAAGTACACCGATATCATCAAAGACAAGCCATCCCTCGATTGGGGACAAAGATGGTTGGATCTTGCCAGGACGACTCGACGGATCATCTTCCTTCCAGCCGAGTTTAAGAACTACAAGGCGATCAGCAGAAGCGAGAGAATGAGAGTTGATAACGGCCAGAAAGGAGGACTTGTCAACCAGCCACCAATTAGAACTATTCATCTCACATGCAACCAAGTTCCATCACATGTGGCCGCTTCGCCATCGATACACCATTAGCGAACCAAAAATGAAAGAAAAACGAAAAGATATGAAGAAGATAGCAAATCCATAACGAAGGAATGAAGGGAGAAGTTCCAAGAGACCCGAAGGAATGTGACGAGATGAAGAACAAAAAGGTTTCAAGTACCCGAAAAAAAAAAAAAAAAAGGAAAAAGCTTTAATTACATAAAAAAAATTTTACAACAGAGCTAACATGGTTTACGGAAAAAAAAAATGAATAATTACAAGATTTTCCCAAAACAAAATAGATTTTTTTTTCACGATAAAAATAATAATCATGTAACTAATTAGAATTTTCAAAGTTCTCTAAAAAGATTTTTTTTTTTTTTTTGGTGAAAAAAAAACTATTATTTGAAATTTAACATTTTCATATGTCGTATTGATTAAAAAAAACATTATGACTCCATTTGTTTTCATGTAAATGATAGAAAATAAAAAAAATTATAAAATATGATTTCTCTGTTTTAATATAAAATGCAAAAAAAATTACACTGAAAAAATAAGGAAATTTTTACATTAACTTTCTGTTATTTTAATTTAAATTTTATATGTAATATTTTATATATAAAAATTTTTTATTTTTATTTTCAAAAAAATAAAATATATTAATCAGGAGGGAAAAGAAACTTCATTTTTCTTTTACCTATTGAAAATAAATTTTAAGAAAAAAATTACATCTAAAATGTTACACATAAAAGTTTTAGATCAATACAAATGAAACCCAAAGGAAATTTTCATGTAAATAATCATTTGCACGGAAAAGTTTTACGAGATCACAAACAATGCCAATACAACATTTTACATGCTTCGTAGTGCAGCATCTAACTTTGTGAACATATATCATCAACATGGGGGGCAGATGTAGTAATTCCAACCATTTGGATAGATAAAGCACCATTAAATTGGTTATACCTAAAATTTGGTGGTCATTCTCTGCTACTGCTTTGGAACATAATAGAAGAAGGGAGGGAACTAAAACAAAACTTTAATTATCACATATTGCACTATCTAACTTCATCAATCCTTGCCAACTTTTTTTGAATCTTCTTTTTTAAAAGCTCTGTGGTTTGGAACTTCACTTGGCATTCACATGGATTCAAGCTCAAGGTGTTTGGTAAAATGGGTAAGGATTGGTTGTCATCCCAATGGGGATATCCATATTTCTACTGTTGCATAGACCAATTGTTGTATATGGAAGAGCCATGGTTGCCTTGATTTAATTTTTGAGCAATATACGGTAGAGTCCTGCACTCTGTTTGGGTTATCCCTACTGCAAAATCTGCACTATCGTAAAGTACATCACCATGAGAATTGGAATGACTACTTCCTCCATTTTATGTTCTCAAAATCAGGAAGCTTCTTCAAGGGCTCAATCTATGGGCAGGTTAAGATGAATGTCAATGCTTATGTTACCAAAAGATGGGGGAGATTTTGGTATGGTGCTTTAAACCCATGATGGCTTCATTATTCCATGTAAAATCAAATGTATTGGCTACTTGCAGACTGCTGTGCTGATGGAGGCAATGGCTTTTGGATATGGTTTGCAATTTTAATGGACCAAGAAAGCTTTCACATGGTCTTCAACCACTTCATTGATGGATCATGTCTCAAAATCAAATTCCATGTATCTCTTTTAATTCTCATGACTCCAAACGAAAAGGTGATAATTTCAATTTCCATAACTTTTTTTAGTTCATTTATTAGCATCCTCACATAGTAAACGTCTATAGTACTTGTATAGCAAAATTTCCTAGAATCCCCATATACACATGATGCTGAAGATCACAAAAACAATTCATAGTTGGGATTTAAGATTTTCAATGGTTGTAGGACAGGAAGATGAAGGCAACAATGTTTAAGGCTCTCCATGATAACATTCTCATTCTCCGGCTTTGTTTTTATTCCAGAAACAAGTTTTTCTATTTTTTCTTCCTTGGCCAAATTTTCTCTGTGGTTTGAAATTTTTATTCCCAAGTTTTAAAAAAAAAAAAAAAAAAAAAAAAAAACAATGCGTTTGTTTGCTACCCTACTCTCTTTTGATTCACCCAAAGATCTTCGTCTTCTTATTCGCTATTGGAACTTGTAAATTAGAAATCTCTCCATAGTTGTGCTTGCAGGCGAATCTGCCACCTCCAGTTGCTCAAACCCACATGTAGTAGGACCAATGGTGCAGAAGAACTACGGCTTTTGTGTTCCGCTTCAGCCGCTGCATCGACTATGATTGCAACAAAGTCATAAGATAAAAGGGGAAAGGGAAATAGAAAGTGGTAGGATTTTGTATGCAAGTTAGAGAGGAAATGAAGAGCCACTGAAACTAATAAATAAAAAAAAAAACAATGGTGTCACCTCAGAATAATATCATATCAAAGTGAGGTATCATGAATATTGTTTCTCAAGGACTGAAATGTAGGAATCTAGAAAAGATATCCAAGTGAGGCATCATGAATATTACTTCTCAAGGACTGAAATGCAGGAGTCTAAAAAAGATTCCAACCATGGAAACACCCGGCTATTCCCATCTTTCTTCTCTCCTTCGGAAGCAGAAAGAAATCAGAAATTATTTACCATCGAATACAAACCAGCGACGGGAATGGACATGGCGCTGCAACTAAAGGGTTTGGAGGAGAAATTGAAAATGGAGGCAAAGTAGAGGGGGATTTTAGGTGTTCTACAAAGTGAAAATGGAAGAACGAACTCTGGAAGGAGAGAGAGAGAGAGAGAGAGGGGTTTACCGTTGAGAGTTGCCGGAGTTTGTCAGAGGGAGGAGCTCTCAAAATGTCGTGCATGGCTATGTTAATTTCTCATTTTCTTTTCTTTTTTTTCCTTATTTCAATTCCAGGAATAGAAAAGCTTCTCTTTTTTTCCATCCTTTTCCCTTCACTAGCCACCGGCTCATTAGCAAGAATATAAAAATGACAAACAAATTTCTATTATTTTTCTGTTCCCAGGAACAAAAGAACAAAAAAAAATTTAGGAATTCAAATATTATCATACAGGGCCTAAATGACCAAGTAACTATTGAGGAAACCTCTTCATGAAGACCTGAAATGGCTGTAGCTTTGTATCATAATTCTGAATTACGGCTTCTTTTGCAATAAAATCAGAACCACCATATGTAAGAGTTTACCATCTCTACACTGAAGATTAATGCGGAAGATAAATACCTCCAGTGTGACTTGTTCCAACCATTGTCCGTCCAACCGATCTCCTCTTGATCTACTCTGATATGCCCTGCTGCACAAAGAAAAAGAGAAGAGAGAGGGGAAGGAGATAGGGTTTCTATGTACTCCTTAATCTCAGAAAAAAAAGAATGTAATGGAAATTCTCTGATTGCATAAGTGTACACAGGACCCCACCTTTTGGATTATTTATAGACCAATCGTCTCCTTCCATTAAGGATCGACGATGATCTAGGTGCCACATGTCACAGGATCCTAATGTTAATCAATCAACTTAGATGGGGTCAGGTGGCATGTGGGCCACCCAACTTACATTCTCCCACTTGGCCCATATTGCCACAAGGCAAACCACTTTATGATTATTAACATGATGTATGGCCATACAGTAATTTTTAGATCCTTCTTTATGGACTTGTTCTTTATGTTCATAATAAAACTCCCAACCCATGAATCATGGCGGTGCATGTCCCAGTATTGAAGTACAATGGAAACACTCTCTTCCATGTATTACAATAGATTGTTTATTTTACGATAAACCTCAATTGTGACTACCCTACTTTATAGAATCAATTCAATAATCGATTCAAGGGTCAAACTTTATTGCCTAGAAAACTTTATAGGCATCTGTCATTACAAAACTTTATGTATACAACAAAATAAATGACAGAAAATAACTTTATTTCGAGTCGTCAAAACTTTATATTGCAATATCATAAATAAAACATTCAAAAAACTTAATGATTTACATAGTCCCTTATGATCCACGTGAACTACATACACCTTGGGCGGAAGCCCTTTAGTGAAAGGATCAACTATCATATCATTAGTATCAATATGTTCTATTTGAACGCAACGAACTCGAATGTCTTCTTTAACAACAAAATACTTTATCTCAATGTGTCGGCAGCGACTCATTGAGCATGTGTTGTTAGAGAGACGTACTACTGCAGTATTGTCACAGTAGATCCTTATAGGTCTTTCACTAAAACTTATGACCTCAAAACTGTGATAAACTACCTCAACCATAATGCCTGAGAAATTGCTTTATAGCACGCCACCACTTCCGCTTCAATAATAGAAGAAGTTGTCTTAGGTTGCTTTACGCTGTGCCAAGACACTATTCCTCTAACAAACAAAAATGAAGCCAGAAGTGTACTTCCTTGTATCTCCACATTTAGCAAAATCTGAATCTGAGTAACTGATTAGCTTCAAAACATCAACATGTCTATATATGAGCATGTGATCCTTGATTCCCTGTAGGTACCTCAGTACTTTCTTTGCTATTGTCCAATGTGGCAAACCAGGGTTCTTTCGAAACCTACCTAATACTCCCACTGAATATGAGATGTCATGTACAGACCTGAACATACATCAAATTGCTTACTACTAATGCATAAGGGATATTTTGCATTGTCTGCTATTTCAGATTGGTCTTCAGACATTGCTCCAGACTAAGTTTGTCACCTTTAACAAAAGGTGCTACACTTGATGAATATTGCTTCATCTTGAACCGTTCCAAAACTTTGTTAATATAACCCTTCTAGGACAGTCCTAAGGTCTTAAAAAACTTGTCCATGTGAATCTCTATGTCTAAGACATTGGAGGCTTCACCCATATCATTGTTGTCAAAGTTTTGGGTCAAGAAATATTTAGTCTCGTGTAGCATTCCTAGATCATTGCTAGCTATAAGAATGACATCCACATATAATACAAGTATGGTGAAACTAGTTCCCTTGATTTTTATGTAAATGCATTGATCAGCTCGATTCTCCACAAAACCGTAGGAAGTAATCGTGCTCTATCAAATTTCAAATACTACTATAGGGAAGCTTGTTTCAATCCATATATGGATCTCTTAAGCTTGCATACTAGATGATCACCTTTATCCGAAGTAAAAACCTTCAAGTTGATCCATGTATACCTCCTCAATCAGATCACCATTCAAAATGCCATCTTGACATCCATCTGGTGTAGCTCAAGATCATAGTGAGCCACCAGTGCCATAATGATCCCCAAAGAATCTTTTCTAGACATGGACGAAAAGGTTTCTTTATAATCAATGTTAGCCTTCTGATTATAACCTTCTGTCACAAGTCGAACCTTGTCTCTTTCAATATTGCTATGTGGGTCTCTATAGTTTTTGAAAACCCATTTACACCCTACAGTAGAGGTGTCCTTAGGCAATTCTACAAGTTCCCATACTAGATTCTTTGACATAGATTCCATTCCATCCTTCATGGCATCATGCCATAAAATGGTATCTATACAACCCATAGCCTGTGAAAATAATATCGGATCATCTTTTATTCCAATATTAGTTTCACAGTTTTGGAGATACACTTCATAATCTGAAGGGATTGCCGATTTTCTCTCTCTCGAGGATCTCCTTAAGACTTGTGGTTCAGGATTTGTTTTTTGATTCTGGACCACAGGTTCAAACGACAACTGGTTCCTGATGTGGTGTATCCTGATGTGGTAATTCATCACAAACATGTAGTGTTGTTCATGAACCACAGGTACCACTGGTAAAGGGATAAATCCCTGACCACCAGATGTAGAAGGAATTGTCGATACATCTTGTTCTTTGGACTCAACGTTTCGACTCTGTATACTCCCACTGTTGTCATCATCCTCTAGAAACTTGGCAACTTTAGACTCTACAATGGTAAGACTATATGAGGGACAATAAAACTTATAACCCTTTGATCTTTCAGAATAGCCAATGAAATATCCACTGACTGTTCTAGGGTCCAACTTCTGAAGAAGTGGATTATAGACTCTTATTTTGGCTTGACAGCCCCATATGTGAGTATGCTTCAAAATCAATTTCCATCCATTCCACAACTTAAAAGGAGTTTTAGGAACCGACTTGGATGGTACCCTGTTCAAGATATATACTGCTATTTTAAGAACTTCACTCCACAATTTCAGAAATAGATTAGAGTTACTAATCATACTCCTGACCATATCCATAAGTGTACGATTTCTTCTTTCAGCAATGCCATTTTGATCAGGAGATCCAGGCATGGTATATTTTGGTACAATACCTTGCTCTTGAAGATACCGTGCAAATGGGCCAGGTCTTTGACCATATTCTGTGGTTCTACCGTAGTATTCTCCACCTCTATCTGATATTACAATCTTAATCACTTTTTTTCTGTTTCTCTACTTCTGTCTTGAAGTTCTTAAAGGCTTCTCATGCCTCATCTTTATGAACTAAAAGATAGAGATACATGAATTTAGAATGGTCATCAATGAAGGAGATAAAGTATCTCTGACCATTCAGACAGTGAGTGGAAAATGGGCCACAGATATCTGTATGTATGATTTCTAGTAGTTCGATTGACCTTTCGGCACTTTTCTTGGTTTTGTTAGTCCGCTTTCCCTTGATGCAGTCCACACATAACCCTAGATCAGTGAAATCAAGAGTCTCAAGGATTCTATCATTCACTAATCTTTTAATTCTGTCACTAGATATGTTACCTAATTTAAGATGCCACAACTGAGAGGATTTCTCATTCACATTCATTCTCTTTATGCCAATATTATTTACAGAGAGTAAACTACTTTTATATGTTGGATCTAGATTTAAGAGAAATAAACCATCAACTAAAGAACTCGAACCGATGAATACATCATTTTTTTTTAAATCCTTATTTCCGTACTAGAAAAATTAAAACACATAACCCAAAGGTGTTAATCTAGAAAAGCAAATCGATTCTTTACAAAAGATGGAATATAAATGGTTTCTCCTAAATCCAACACATATCCGGATTGCAATATCAATCTATAGACACCTATAGCTCCCACTTGAGATTTCATCCGATTTCCTAAATGGATATGTCTCTCAGTTTCTTTCGGAAGTATTGTCTGCAGAAAGCCTTGCATGGTATTGGCCACATGGATTGATGATCTAGAATCAATCCACCAGTTATTTGAATGAGAATCAACTAAATTTGATTCATAACAAACCAAAATTCTCTGAGCTGAGATGTCCCTCATGCGCATGATGTAGTCACACACATCATCTTTACCATTGTAACTTAATGAGTCTGATTTTTCCATTAGAGTGTTTACTAACATCTTGTTTGAACTCACAAACTGAGCATCAATTGCCTTCATGTAGTCAATGACCTTCTTACATTCAGCAATTGATCCTTTAATGCTCTTGTCGATGACAAGCATTAGGCTCAAGTGGTTAGACCGCTCCCACTTATCATAATGAGCAATTTGGACTAGCGTACTGGAATCCGTAAGAGCAACGGGCTCTTCTATACGGAGCGCCATATCCAAATCCATGCACTCTAAGGTTAAATAAATCTTCTATTTCCAATCTGAATAATTTTCCCTAGTAAGCATTGGGAGACAAATCTGGTTAAGATGTATCCTACAAAATTACCTGTGGGCTAAGATTATAGTCTATATCTGTCAAGGTCTGTATTAATAAGACTAGAATGATACACTACAATTCAGAAGGTTGTTCCACACCTGTAGGCAGAAGAAGGCTCCCACTATCTTGTAGTCACATTCTACCTTATTCCATCTTCTCACATAAGAAAAGAATATTTCCCTGTGAGGATGATATCCAGTCCCAATGCAAAAGATACAATTTTCTGATGCCTACCACTAGAAGGGTATTTCAATCTTTTATGACATCCTTAAATAGGCACTTATATGTGTTAAAATATAAAACTAATTATTTCCTTGATTTTAACATAAAACTTGATTATAAGGACATATTTGTCATCTATGACATCCTGAGAAACACACTTATATGTGTTAAAATATAAACCTAATGGTTTTCTTGATTTTTAACACAACTTTATTATAAGGGCATTTTAGTCATTTATGACATCCTTAAATAGGCACTTATATGTGTTAAAATATAAAACTAATTATTTCCTTGATTTTAACACAAAACTTGATTATAAGGGCATATTTGTCATCTATGACATCCTGAGAAACACACTTATATGTGTTAAAATATAAACCTAATGGTTTTCTTGATTTTTAACACAACTTTATTATAAAGGCATTTTATTCATTTATGACATCCTTTAAAACAAACATTCATAAGTGTTAACATAAGCCTAATAATTTTAAAGAATTCTTAATGGCTTATTCTTTACTTTATGTAACATTAACTTTTATTGGCGTTTGTTACTGTCACTAAAACAGTGACTCAAAACAACCTCACTGTATTCATATATTTAGTGGTGTGTATTCTGTAATGTCACTAAACAGTAAGATTAAAACATTCTGTTATGTATTTCTATATACAGTGGCGTTCTGTCTTTAAAAGTCACTAAAACAGTGTTTAATACATTCTGTTATGTTTATAGATACACTGACGTTCTGTCTGTAAATGTCACTACAAGAAAACTAGATTTTTAGCGACGTTCAGAACACCCTGTCATAACAATATAGTCACTGTTCTTTAACTTTTAGCGACGTTCAGAACAAACTGTCATAAAAGGTGCAGTCACTTATGCAGTGACGTTCAGTTCATAACTATATTATGGTGATATATAATAAAGATAGTCCAAAATCATTAAACGTCACCATCTGTATAACAGAATCACCCGGTTTAAAAGTCATGGGTCAGACCGAAAATGAATTGAATCATAATGGTTCTAACAGGTCCAACCAAAACAGAACCAATCTGGGTCCATCCCGAGTCAAAAGGTGGGTCTTCGGGTCAACCCGAATGGGAATTGGTTCGGGTCATGGGTTGAGTTTGGTTCGGTTCAATCCTTAGCTGGGTTTTCTTTATCCGGTTCATATTATTGAACCGGGTTGAACCGAGATCACTTAAAACCCTAATTTCTTTTAGATCTAACAAAAAATTCTATTAAATTTACAATTAATGCCATCCTTATGATTTCATTCTTTTCACTCTTATCAGATCACGGAAATTGCAACGGCGGCGGCAAGGAACATGCTGGAAAATCCAGCACTCCCTAATCGAATCAGGCGAAGACGCCGGTCACCGCCAGAGCACCTCCAAATGGCCGGAGAGATAGAGAGAGAAAAGGATAAAAAATCCCACGACAAGCTTGTTGCGCATGTGGGGGCTGGCCTGCTGCTCCTTGCGCGGTGGGCTGGCCCTTGCGGGCTGGCCTCGACAGCCTGCTGGCTGAGCATGGCCACGGCAGGCTGGCCCTTGTGGGCTGGCCTGCTGCACCTAGCGCTGCCGGCTGGCTGCTTGGCTGCCCCTTATGGCCGCGGCCAGCAGATCTGAAAATGGTTGGCTGCCGCAAGGAGCAGCGGCGGGCTGGGCAGATTCTGCAATGCCCTGCCGCTCCTTGCGCGGCCAGCCAAACATAAAAAAAAAAAAAAAAAAAAAAATTATTTATTCATTAAAACCGATTCTAAAATCAGATCGGTGGATGGGTGGCTGAAACCCTGCTCTGATACCAAATGTAAGAGTTTACCATCTCTACACTGAAAATTAATGCGGAAGATAAATACCTCCAGTGTGACTTGTTCCAACCATTGTCCGTCCAACCGATCTCCTCTTGATCTACTCTGATATGCCCTGCTGCACAAAAAAAAAGAGAAGAGAGAGGGGAAAGAGATAGAGTTTCTATGTACTCCTTAATCTCAGACAAAAGAGAATGTAATGGAAATTCTCTGATTGCATAAGTGTACACAGGACCCCACCTTTTGGATTATTTATAGACCAACCGTCTCCTTCCATTAAGGATCCACGATGATCTGGGTGCCACATGTCACAGGATCCTAATGTTAATCAATCAACTTAGATGGGGCCAAATGGCATGTGGGCCACCCAACTTACACCATAAGCACAAATTCCCTGATAGTGTTACCAAAAATGCATCATTCCACTGGCACTGCTGATGAAAATATCAAGAAACAATCCTTAAAAATACATGTGAGCTTCACAAGTAATCAGCAAATGCGATTAAAATAATGCTTCACTGAAGCAACATAGAGGAGATTTAATAGCAAAAGCTGAAGGCGGGACTTGAGACCAGGAAGGAAACAAAACAGAGACGAGATGGAAACAAGAATTGAATTTTAGAAGGAAGAACCAGCAGATCATCCCCTAGCGTTGTTTATCAAACTCTTTTTGTTTTTATGTTTTTTTTTTTCCTTTTAAGGTAAAATATCAAAGAACTCAATGATCCGCTAACTAAAGGGCAGGATATGCTGTCACTGTTCCATTAACTAAAAGTGTAATCATTAAATGGATGAATTTTGCCAGTATATCTATGTATATATATGTACAAGCCAAATAACAAAATTACATCGCCAATTATAGTTATTATTACCACCTATCAACAGCTCATATACCAGCATTCACCTCATTGTTTCCTAATAATCAGAGAGCCCATGTCATTAATCATATTTTACACCCAGCCAAAATCCCTCTCAAGTTCTGATAATGGGGCCCTTGTACAACCCCCTCCGAACAACAAAGTTGTCAGGGGGTTGAAACTCTTCCAACCAAGTCACTTCGGAGATGTTTATTCCACTTGACTCGTCGATACCTTTAAAAATGTCAATTGCAGCAACAATGATTAGTTTTGGAATTTCAGAGAAAAAACATTTCCTCTGAAAAAAAAAAAGAGAACAAACGATAAACATGTGTTGCAGGTATTGGAAAGTTACCAGGTAGATCCTTTCTTGATGACTTCCGGAAATAAGAGCAGTGTCGTCCATCTTCAGAAGCATAAGGAGGTGACAGTATGTCAAAAAGAGCACAGGGTGTTATGGCTTTGAAAGAGTGGATGTTGCCACCACAGCTTGGGTAAAGGGTAGTTGTCCCACAAGGAGCAGTCATCACGCAATCCCTAACAAGCTTCGCAGGCCTCGCTGCAAATTATCACCAATCACAACTTAACAGCAGCCACAAATAAAGAAGATGAATAGACTAAAGAGCAAAAAGAAATCCTTGTTAAAGCAATACAGTTTCAATTAATGGAAGAAGCAATTGATGCAGCATCAGTGAGACATTCATCAATGGTGACACAAACGAGAAAGCAATTACTTCAACCAACATATGCTGTCTTTGAAATAAAGAGGAATAATAATCATCCAGAGTGCAACTTTCCATCTACAACTTCACAGTAACAAAAGATGAAAAGGAAAGAACGAAGATGAAAATCAAACGACATTGTTACGGAAAACCCCAAACATTGACATGAGCTGTATCCGTGCTATATGGGTCAAAGAAATTGAGAACGTGGAAAACAACACAGTAGTAAGAACATCCAAACATGACAAAAGATGCTACCACAAAGAGGCTATGGTCAGTGTGAAACTAGTGCAGCCCTTCAGAACAGTAATTGTATGCATCCAGGATTTAGGTATCAGATTAAGGGATTGGATTGGACATAGTTGATATTTGAAGAACCATGAGGGGAGATCAATGATATCATGCAGTATCACCTGATCGATCCCGGTTGATCCTGAGGTAACTCAGCCTCTACAATCCCAACACCTAAATCCATGTTTCCTCCCATATAAACATTTAAGAAGGGTCTAGATATTTGTTAGTCGTGTTCATATACTCACTTTCTGACAAACATCCATCCTATTGGTAAAACTAAGTGTAAAATGTATATCTACGAGTCAAACGTCTATCCAAAGTTGTCGCTAATCAGAGCCCATCCATGTCTGCCATGTGGCAACTAGTGGCAACTTTAAATGCCACCAACCAGCCTTGGTGGCATTTAAGTAGACCCTTCTTTTCCTTGGGAAGGTTGGGCTTTGGAAAATATTTCACATAATCAGCTAAAAGCAAAACAACATTGTATTGGTCTAAAAAAAGAGAAGAATATTTTTCCGAAATATAATACAAAATTTTATCCTCCAGTCACTCAAAAAAAAAAAAAAGAAACAACTCCCATTTTAGTTTTCAAGAAAAGTGGTGGCATTTTGGTCCATTATACAAACAATTCCCACCCTTGAGAACAGTAATATCATTATATAACTGGATTCTTTTCTGCAATCAGTCATGCTAAATATTCTTCCTAGTCAATAATCCAAACAATGACAAAGACTTTTTTATAGAAGTCACTTTTCCGTTGAAACAAATGGAGCCAGTGAATGGTAATCTCATTTCTGCAATACTCATGGCTTGACATGAACGGTCATGTTAATGAAGGGGTGTTAGGAAAATTCACATTGCAGGCAGCTGATAACAAAATGAATGGTATGTCCAGAAAATCAGCAAAGCTCTGTTCTTCATTTCAAACTTTCTTTATGTGCATGTTGCAGATGAAAAGAGAGCATCTCGAATCTCTAAGAAATTAGATCAGAGTACCCTATAATTGACGAGCAAAACCAACTCAATGCTCAGTACACCAATATTTACTTTCACCATGACAAGTGACATATAGGAAATAAAGTTCCAATTGAGGAAACTTACATGTACATTCCCCTTGACAAGGAATCAACCAATTCCTTGACCCCTTATGGACATGTCAACAAAACCAAAAAAAAAAAAAAGTTGGACAGACACGTCAAGGTTCGCAAGTGTGATCACTAACATCTTGTTTCGACAATACTATTACCAATGCAAGTATTAACAATACATCTGGTGACTGGTATAGCCAATGCATGCAAGCTGGATTTTGTTTTCTGTTTTTTTTTTTTTTTTTTTTTTGGGGGGGGGGGGGGGGGGGGAGAGAGAGAGAGAGGGAGGCTCGACCTCTGGTAAACATTCCCAGTTCCCTGTGAATATGGTAATGGTTTTTCCAGGGGATAGTTGCAGACTGGGGCTTTAGGCAAGCAAGATGTTTCTTCTCTAATTGAGACTAATTTCAAATGAAGAGGGAAAGAGATGACCGGAAATCTACCCAATTGGCTTCGTGCAGATTTCAATCAACCCAACTACACGCAAGCCAAAAGGATGAAGTCGGATTTGTGCAACTGAAATTCAAATCCATCAATTAAAACATGTACTAAGCATAGTTTATATCAGAATTAATCAATTTCCCTGATGCCAAACAATCCAGAAAAAGTGTAATGAAAAGCAAAGGCACAATATTTATGAAAGAAGACAATAGCATTATCATGATTAAGACAAGAATCATGATAGATTCATCAGGATTATGTGGAGGAGAAAATTTAGAATACAAATATACTGTCATTAGCAAGGATAGCAATTAAAACCAATTGATTGTCGAAATAAGTCACTCAAAATGAGGGTTAAATAAAAAATATATATCATGACCAAACAATCAAAAACCAACACAGTAGCAGTGAAATGACTGATGAAATTGTAAAATATAAAAAGTGCTGGAGTTGTGTACCTTCATTGATGCAGATTAGACACTGAATTGGGCTTATTTTAGTGGAAATAAACCTTGGGTTGGGTTCTACACATGTTGGGCCTTTGATCCCATGGGTTTTCATTGTAATGGGTCACTTTAAGGGGCATAAACTATGGTAAAAGATAGGAGTACGAGATTAGTGAGTTAGTGATGAGGACATCACAGCTGATCGTGGATTTGGAGTGTACCAGAGGAGGTGTCGCAGAGCTCAGCCCTCCACTCCTTTCCTATGGTTTGACAATGAATTCCGACGCTATCGTGTTGCTAGAGCACAGGAACAGCAGCAGCAGCTTTAGTCTAGATAGTTATTACTATATCCATTTTGATTTCAATTTATGTTATTTATATTTATGTTATTTCGGCTTTTGTTTTATGTTTATTTCTATTCATGTTTAATATTTTCAGTTAGTGGACTACCTGAAATGCTTAGAGTTGCCCACGTTGAGTTGACTACTAGTAGAGCTGATCGTTTGGCACAGAGTGCGAGCTACAAGTCATTGACCAAAATGTTCAAAACATCACCACTAGAATTGCTGCCATTGAGATTTTTTGTCCAAAACTCTAATGGACAGCAAGGTCACCATGTCCAACTGAATTGACCTAGAGTTGAAAACCCCAACCCTACACTGGAAAAATCATGGAAATGAAAGACATCACGATTATTTTGATGTCCATGATAGAACAGGTGATAATTTCCGAAGTCAAGGACAGTCGTGGTGCGTTTAGAGGCCGAGGACACCGAGGTCCGAGGCATCACTCATCATAGTTGTCAAGGTGACAAGGCGATCCAAGGTGTTCGGAGCCATCCTCGGCACCTAGGCGTTGCCTAGGCGACCAAGGCATTCCCAGTTTATTTTATTTTTTATTTGTAAAATATTAATGCTATATTAATATTATATATATATGCAGCATTCTACATAAATAATCAACATTTAAGACATAACTTAATTAATATGAGAAAACCAACAAGACAACAAATAATGAATAAAGTATAGGACATAAGAAAACATATTTATAATAAACAAAAAATCACAAATCAATAAAGTAAGAAGTTAGAACTTAGAACATCCTAACATATGAGTAAGAAACAAGACTGCAAAGAGGAAGACGTGTGGACCCAAGTTTGCTAGTGTACGCTAAGACCTGGGATTGTGTCTAGAGTTAAGTGGGCAACACATATTCATGACTAACATTTGCATACTTCTAACAAATTTTACTTGAGCGTAACTCCTTTAATATAGTATGAATTCAAGAAATCTCGAATCCGTTGCAAAGCTAGCATAATCAACTTTCCAATAAATCTAAGATTGCTTGAATCCAAGTTATAATAAAGGAGTTACACTCCGGTCAAACCTTGTTCGGAGTACGCGAATGTTATTTAAAGTCGTCTAAATGTAAATTATTTTTTGGGCATCAAAGCAAGAGATTATTTTGACGCGCTCTTAGTTTTTAGTGATGCTTTACTATAATAAGATTTATAGAATTTTTATATTTGAAAAAAAACCTAGCATTTGGAAGTTGAAAATTGCCCCCGCACCCAAAAATACAATTTTTGTTCTTGAATTGGAGGGTTGACTTTTTATCCTTCTGGAATTTGAATTTTAAACTATTTTTATTGGATTCAAATGGAGGGTTATTTGCTTATTTATGAATAATATCTTAAGTAAATGAAATATAAAATAAGTACTACTTGATATTAGTCATAAATAATATCATAAATAAGTATTGTCTACTTATGAATAATATTTACTTAAATGATATTAGTCATAAATAAATAGTGTCTGATAAATGTTGTTCCTGTCTAGCCTAATAAATCTTGTGAAAAAAATTCTGAGAAAAAGTTACATTGAAAACAGGGATGCCGCCTAGACATTCTGGGCGTCCAAGGCGCCCTAGGCGCCTAGGCACCCTGGGCGACCGCCTTTCTCATGTTCATAAGGCGCCCTAGCGCCCAAGCTTATAAAAACCGCCCGAACGCCTAGGCAACGCCTTGACAATTATGATGAGCATCATGATAGAGGATTATACATCAAGAAGATGGTAAAATTAGATGCCCCAACCTATGATGGCCAGATAGATGCCAAGGTTCTCCTAGGATAAATCAAACAGATAGATCAATATTTTGATTTTTATGAGATGTATGAAGAGCTTTGTGGTTTGCAAAGATGAAACTCACTGGGGCTGCTCAGGATTTTTGGACTAAGCTAGAGTATCAGACTATTAGGAAACAAGTCTTAAACAAGAGCATGTCTCGACTAAGATTGAGATGCAAGAAAGGCTCAAGGAGTTCTTGCCTATCACCTATAGGCTACAACTTCTGAAAACATGAATACCTTGAAGCAAGATAAAATGTCAGTGACTGAGTACATGACCAAATTCAATGAATGGAAAATCCGAAGCCATACTAGAAAGGATGTCGAGCAAATATTATCTAGATTCCTGATAGGACTTGGCTATGACATCTAGTCACGCATGGCTCCTCATCTTGTTAGACATGTACCTCAGGCTTTGCGGACAGCACTAGAATTAGAAGGATCCTCAAGGTTTGCTCCAAACAGAAGAGTGATTTTCAACTCGGGAAGTCTAGTTTTTGGAAACCATTTCAGAGTACTTCTATGCTTCCAAGCCACCCACTATCCCTCCACGTTAGTTTGACAATAAGGGCAAAGGCATTTTGGGAGAAGCACCCAAGAGAAATGGCCAATTACAATGCCTAAATGTCAAGGACCTTAGTCATTTTTTCAGAGAGTGTCCAAACAGAAACCTATATTTGGGAGAACAAGAATACAAGGATAATAATCAGGAGGAATCATGAAGGTGAAACTGTGGACCATAAGCCCGATGAGACGATATCTGACAAGGAAGATGAAAGGATTGATATAGGCTGAGCATTGTGAGATGCATGGTTTCACAATTTAGGGGCAGTGATCAACCCAAGATACACATAAACTTTGTCTCTGTTGTGTCTAGCTCTAGGACATTTCAGTCAGCCGAATCTATCCCAACGCAGTACATACATGACTTGCATGAAGAGAATAGATGCAGGATAATATCAAATAATGATCAATATAATTCCAAGGCAGATGTATACTGGAGAATGCAAGAGTTTCAAGAGGATGAAATGGTGATTATCAAGTATGAACCGCAGCATTTTTGTCAAAGGAAAGTCAAGCAAACTACATGAGCTTAGTAAAGGTCCTTTCAGAATTCTTAAAAGAGTGGGAGCTAATGCCTATGTGCTTGCGTTATCAACTGACATGGGCATCATCAATATTTTCAATATTGAAGATTTGGTTTCCTACCATGGCCCTTTTACCACCCCTTTTGTTTATCCTGATGTTCTTGATGTCTTTCCCTTCACCATTGATACCTCTACATCTGAACCTATTTCCCTTCCTGCTACTCCTATTCCTTCCATACCCCAGGTTGGTCAACGAGTTGAGAAGATTGATGATAACCTTGATGAAAAGTTACTTTTATACACACTGACGCCTTGGCAATACTCGAGAGTTCTTAGTTCGGTGGCGTGGACATGAGATTGTGATGCAAGACCCAGGTTGAGTAAACTTAATTGGATCTACTAATGGGCCACCCAAATAATAAATAAATCAAGCTTTAAGTGTGATGGCATAACTGTAAATATTTCAAATGAATGGCAGTTTTGTAATTTATCAGAACTTAATAGAGGTGAAACAAACAGACCCTTAGGATAGTATAGGAATTAAAGTTAAAGATGAAGGTAAACTAAGAAACAAATGTAAGGGATAGGATATACCTGTTGTAAAAGATAAGGGTAACTTGGGAAACCCACCTAAAAGAAAAAATATAAAATAACAAAAAGGGAAGTAATAAGATAGGGAATGACGTGGGAAGGGAGGTTGTCTTCAACCTTTTGTTAGAAGCTGCTCATGAACAGGAAAGAGTCGGAAGCCAAATTCGAATAAAAGAAAACTCCCTCAATACAGCTCCAATCGGTCTGAAATTTTGAGGAGTTGCTGATTCATAGCCCTTTGAGATCCAAGTAATCGAAGTCCCAATAACCCAACCTTATGCTGGAAAAAATTCCCTGAAATCAGAAGGGGCGGAGACCTCTAAAACAGCAATGGAATCTGAGTCGATTCTCACAGATGAAGCTGTGTTCGAGACTGATATTCTAGGGTTTGAATCGCCTATAGAAGGGGAATACCAGCCCAAGGTCTGAGGTAATATAGATTACGAATGGAGGCGATCAACACCAGTTTCTTATATACGGTTGTGCTGCCAGAACAGGGAACCAGTGCAAAACAGTAGCATAAAATAAAGAAGCAACGAAAGAAGAAGTATAGGGGATTAGAAAGTGAAGGAAGGAGGGTCCAAGAGAAAGAGAGAAACAAGAGGGGGAAAGGTAAACCTGCTGACAGATTGGTAGGGGAGGAGGGATCTTACATAGCAGTGGGGAAGAGGTAGAAACAGCAAGGGTGCAAAGAAAAGAAGCAGTGAAAGAGGAAGACGGTGAGACCGAAAGAGAGAGTGAGGGGAGGGAGCCGTGAAACCACACGTTCTTTTTTTCCCTCTAATCCATCATGTCCTATATCATTAATAAAAGGCCATTAAATAGGCTTTACATCCTAATCACCTACTAAATAAATAAAAAATTTACTAAATAAATAAAAAAAGATAAATAAAGAAAGACTCCTAGCTAATTGAAAGTGCATCCCTTTTTTTATGGAAAGAAATAGAAGACTAAATCAATAGAAATAAAATTACAAAAATTTTCCAATAAAACTTAAACCATAAGAAGATTCCTCTCCAACGGATTCGGGCCTGTATCAGATTGACTGCACATGGATCTCCATTGAGGAGCTACAGCAGTTCAATTCAGCCATGCTTGAGCATTACATGAGTTTTTATTCACCGGAAGTGAATTCTTCCAAGCCAAAGAGAATTGATAAGGACATCCCAGCAGTTTTACAGTAGAGAATTGATCATCAGCTTTATTATTTTTTTTGTTTTTATCTTGTTTTTTTCTATTTTTTGTTATGACAGTTATTTCAGTTTTTTTATTTTTGTTATTTCAGTTATGTTATTTTTTTTTTTCCCCAAGTTTCACTTATGTTTTTTTTTTTTTATTGTGATGTAAACACGGCCACCCCCTATTCACTGTTCCGTGGACAGCTCCCCCCTCCCTCTCCTCTTTTACAGTTTTCTTCTTAAATTTGAATTCTGTAATTGCTTTTTCCTCAACCCCAATCTATTATTCCTGTAGGCCTTTTAAGGCCAGTTTTTTTCTGAAAACGAAATTATGCAAGTGAGATGAAAAAAGAAAGAAGACTTTTCTCTCTCACTGGTGTAAGTTCTCCCTCTCTTCCCCTCTCAAATTCTCTTCACTTCCCCTCCTCTGTACCCCTTTCTTCTTCTATATCTTCTAATTTCTTATTTCTGAAAACACCCTTACAGTCCACAAAATTAAAGGTTTCATTTCCTGCCTTTGTTTTCTGAGTATGTAATATTCTAATATGTTGTTCACTGTTAAACCTTCTGTTCAATATACCACTTAAGTTTCTCTGTTGTTGTAACTCAGTATTAACTAGACAGCAAACAGTTTTTTCTTTATTCATTTTTTTTTTTTTTTAGTAATTTTCCTGAAACATCTATCATTGACAGACAATATGTCGCAAGTTCAAAACCTGTTATTCTCTATTTATTCTCCTATAACAGTGTGTTCTGCACATGTATTGTGCAATTTTGTTCTTATTTACAGCCCTTAACTACTGTTTGTAACTTTGTGTTGGTGTTTATATTCAGCATTCAACTCTGGTACGTAACCTAGTTCTTTATATTGGAGTATTGCTGTATTTAGATGCAAATGATTCCCTAACTACTAAAAATGGCTGTCACTATTTTAAAGGTACTGAAATATTCTACACAACAACTTGCTCAATGCTGCCTTATTAATTCTGAATACTATGACATCCTATTTGAACATTGCTGAACTGGTAGACTATTGCTAGGTATATGTTGTACATTGTTTAGTAAAATTCAGCTCTAAACATTCTAATTGCAAGACATGCATGTTGCTGGCATATATCCTAACCAGCTAAATATTAGACAACCTAATACCTAATTAGTTGTAAATGAAAGAAACCTAGATCCTAGGCTGTCTGACATCAGTAGATGTTGTACTGCCACAAGAAGAACAAGTTCCTCCACCAGCTGTGGAAGAACACGTGATCCAAGAGGTTGCAGCTATCACTGAAGAGTTCAAGGTGGAAGAAGTACCAATGTCACCAAGGTGGCTACAACAGATCCTACAGCCACATCGTTTACCTTGAATGTTGATCATGAAATTGAGCACGTAGAGTGCATTATTCTACCGGAGTACCTTGAAGAGCAAGGTCCATGCAATTATGATTTCATCCCTCACACTCGTGAGCTTCCAAAGTACCGCTACGGGTTGAAGATGGACGTGCACCACACGCAATTGATCCTTCAACAGTGCAGAACTCTAGGTCGAATTTTTTTCTAAGGGGAGAGTTGATGCAGATAAGAGATTAAATTGGGGTTATTTTACTGGAAATAAGCCTTGGATTGGGTTTTACACATGTTGGACCTTCGGTCTCATGGGTTTCCACTGTAATGGGTCACTTTAAGGAGCCAAAACCGTGGGTAGAAAGTAGGAGTATGGGATTAGTGTGTTAGTTCCCCAAGTCTAGTTAGATGAGTCTTTATCTAATTGGATAGTCTTTATCTAGTTAGATAAGACTTTTACTGCTTTTAAGTCTTTTATTGCTTTAAGTCTTTTATTGCTTTTAAGTATTTTAGGTTATGTTCCTTTATTTTATGCAAGGTTCTAAATCTCGGATATCGGCCTCATCTTGGTGAGGTCAAGATTTCCGAGATTTTGATGAGATTTCGCCAAGACATGCTTTTTTAAACATGTAAAGAAGGAAATTTCAAATCTGGGTGAGGTTAATATTTCCGAGATCTCGTGGAGACTAAGAATTATGATTTTAGGTTGAGTTTAGATAAGGACTACCTCCAAGGTAAGTTATTGTTTTGAGTAGTTTAGGACTAGTTTGATTCCTGTCTTGAGTTACCTATATAAGTTTGTAAGGGGCTACAGCCTTGAGAACAAAATCGATGAATGAAGTTGGATTTTGCCTTTGGTTATGTGATGATTCAACAGGTTAATTGGTACTTGGTAGTGATTTCAGTCCAAGCCATTGATGGTGATTCCTTTGGTCATATCCTTCTTCTCTTCTTCCTCTCTCATATCTTCCATTAACAAATTCATTGTGATTCTGTCTGTTTGGGATTCCATCCCTCAACAATTAAAAAAAAAAAATGAATCATAGCCCACAAACAACTCAACATGTAGAACAGCAGGAGCAAAAGGGAACCAGATGTATAGGTTAGGAAAAATGATATAGGGAAAACAAGAGGACAGAATAAATAATGATCCAAGGATGGCTTATGGACGCCAGTAATCAGAAGACATAATTAGAAGCAGCATTTCAAGCGAAATACCATACATATAATTTTAACCTCCTTGTTTACTAATGAGAAGACCCTCTCTATATTGGGCTTCCATCCACCTGAATGACCATCCTTTTACCACTATCTTTTCATTTTCATAGTTCTCAGATGCATCATCCTTGCAAAGATTAAAAGTTTGGGAATGACATAATAAGAGAGAGAATGAGAAAAGGGGGAAATGTAAAGGAACCTTTCTTTGATCTGTCATGGTCACTGTTATTTCCAGATATGTAATGCTGCAGTCCTTAACGAGAAGAAGAAGAGGAAGAAGGAAAGTGAGGGAACAAGAAAATGGATGAATCAATTACAGAGACTTTAGCTTCCAAGATTCTTGGTGACCTTTGATGCTTGACGCATTCAAGTCTTATGTAAAACTATCATTTCCCTTACTATGAGATTGATGGAATTAAAGAGGAAACATATTTCAACATAACTGAAGTGAGGAAATTGATCTGAAGTTTTTTAAGGAAATATGAGGAAGCGGGGCGAGGATGGTTGTGCTGTTGCTGTCATGGGGTTTTTTTTTTTTTTTTTTTGGGGGGGAGGCGGTGATTTTCAGGTACATTAAAACTACTTTTCTTACACAAGCAAATCACTTCGCAAATTTTTCCAAACAAAATGATCATTAAAAAAAATCGATCATTATTAGTTCAGAAGGCCATTTCTGGGCTCCTACAAAGCTCAGTAACAGCAGTTCTAGACTCAAAAAGCACACCTTGTGATGGATCAGCAGGCCCAGGTAAATCAAGCCAATCATACGATTTCACACATAGTGAACCATACAGAAGCTTGCTCAAAACAGTCATCCCAGGATGATTGTGAAGGGGTATGATAGATGACGGTGGCATGCAGAATATTCCTATCTGCAAAAAAAAAATAGTAAAAGAATATCACGCACATTTCACCCTACTGTAACTTGTACAACTTATCCACAAAATATTATTCAGTGACTTTAATAAGCTTACAGAGAAGCTACTGCATTCATGCAAATGCAGATACTTTATTGTAGGGAGGTACTGGTTGCTCCCATTACGTCCTTTCTTTCCATTAGTACTGTATGGAGAATCTTTCCAGCCACGTACCAACTGTGCCTCCTGTTCAAGACCTACATCAGAAGGTCTGATCTTATCTGAAATAGCATCCTAAAGTGTTAGAAGGTGAGGAGAAAAATGAATTTAGATTACAAAACTGCAATTCCCCCCACCTCCCATCCCTTTAAAAAAAATCGACAGATGATCAACAACAGATTTTTAAATTTTAATTTTACTGCAAAAGGCAGAATTTAGAAAATAAGTCAGTAACACTCATGTTGGAAAACCAAAACTCAAAATGTTTCTCTAAGAACTTGTACTTGAAACTCCATGTACCTTTAACACAGTTCTAGGAATAAAGAGTCAGAAACTTTCAAACGCTTAAACACTTACGAAATTGAGTCACAAAGCTTTCTGGATACCAAAAGTCAACATTTGCAGGATCATTGATGCACTACAAGTCTATACTAGAAACAATAAGAAGGTCCTCCAAACAGGACCTAAGCCAAGCCAGCTGATCCAATCCCAAGAAGCCAAGCCAGAGAAGCCCAGCCGATCAAGTTGTAAGCTGCTGACCAAGTCAACATGAGCCAAGCTGATCTGAGCCACAGCTGTAGAAGGCTAGCACAAATTCTCTCCTCTTTTATTTCTTCTTATTTGATTGTTTCCTAAATATAATGTAGCATGTAATCTAGTCTCTAAGAATAGTAAGATTAATTAGAGACTTACCTAAGCTACTTAGTTTTATTTTTAGAAACTTTCCATATCATGTTTAGAAAAGTTTCCTAAATCCTTCTCTTTTCAATTTTAGAAATTCTTACAAGGAAATTTAGCATTTCCATATTTTGTAAACATCATATATATATATATATATGTGTGTGTGTGTGTGTGTGTGTGTGTGTGTTTCCTCTCAATTCCCACGATACTCCCTTCCCCTGTGTGTGTGTGTGTGTGTGTGTGTGTTCCCTCTCAATTCCCACGATACTCCCTTCCCCTCTCCCAATCCCCTCTGTCTCTATTACTTCCCAATACCGACGACCCCCTTACCCTCATTTATTACCTTCATTGATCTTCCTATCTGTCTATACCTCCTGCCCAATCGGTTATGCACACAGAGATGATGACCTGCTGCTGTTAATACTGAAACCAGAATCAGTTACAGCAAATTTCAAAAATTCCTCTCTTTGGACATCGGTCAGATTAACTTCAAACTTGGATATGATGCAAGCCCATATCAGCCTACGACTCCTCCAATTTGTGTGATCAACCAACGGTCGGATCAACCAGGAAGCTAAGTTTCTATTACTGTTTTTTGTTTTTATTTCATCTTTTGTTTTGGACTGGTTGTAAAAGATCCTAAAGCAAGACTAAGAGGGTAAAATCATCATAAACCCTAGCCCTTGCATCAATCATCCACTTCTAAGTAGGATCAATCATCCACTTCTAAGTAAATTCAATCCCCTTAAATAGTCCACATAATTAAATCTGCGTGTAGTTTTTATAATATGAAAGCCAAGCAGGACCATAGCAGTGAGGTCACACATAAAACCCTTGTACGGGCATCAATGCTCATGTCGGGCAAGTTGGTGATTGGATGATTTTCTTTTGTTTTATGGGTGACAGCTTGTTGTTTTGAATGTTGAGAAAGAGGGGAGACAAATTCCAAATTAGAATGGACGAATAATTTAGGTTTTAACAAAATGTATGTAACACACTTGTATTGAAAACTAAGAGTAGAGATGAAGATGTAGTTAAAGAGAATCCGAACTGCTGAAAGTACTGAAAGAGATTACATCCGCGATCTAGGGGTAGTACTGCTTTTTTCTAACTAAGCATCCGAGGAAGAGACTCCGACCTACTAAAAGAGTTTGCAAGCAAGTCCATAAGCAGCAGCTATATTCTATAAAGCCCGTTCTTTTTCTATAAAAATGGGTTCCCCTTTGCCTGTTCGAAAATGCCCTTTGTTTCTTCTTGCTCTTTCCTATCCTAGCCATCCACCCAATCTATAATGGGAGTGGCTTCCCCGCAAATAAAGGACTCGCTTCAAGCTAATTCACAGTACAGGTACAATGCAACGCAATTCAACCTTATCCCAACTAAATGGGGTCGGCTACATGGATCATTTTTCTCCAATCAACTCTATTCAAAACCGTAGTTGTTACTAGTCTTAAGATATGCATATCTTTCCTCACCACTTCTCCTAGAGTTATTTTAGGTCCTTCAATCTGAACTAAATCACCCCCTCATGTTGGAGCATTCACAAACAAGCCTCCATTGCACATCCATGTCATCTCAAACGAATTTCTCGCACCTTATCATTTATCGGAGCAACTTTTAAATTAGTTCTGATTTGTTCATTCCTTATTTATCTTTTCTTCTTTTACCACTCATCCATCACAACATCCACATTTCAGATACATTAAGTTTTTTATATGTTGTCTCTTCGCTAACCAACATTTAGCTCCATACATCATTGTTGGCCACTTGGCCGTATAATTGACCTATAAAATTTCACAACACTCTAGATGCACCCCTCCACTTCAACCACCCTACTTTAATTCTTTGTGCAATATCATCCTATATTTCTCCTTTATTTATGATTGAACCTAGGTATCTAAAATTTTCACTATTCCATAACTCCTTATCCATCAATTTTTACCACGCCACTTTTAGTAGTATTTTTCTTACTAGGTACTCATCATATACTTTGTTTTTGTTATACTTATCTTAAAACCTTTTGATTCTAAAGTTGGTATCCATAATTCTAACTTGGCATTTAGCCTTGCCTTTGTTTTATCCACCAAAACAATACCATCAACAAAAAACATACACCACAGATCCGATCTTGAATGCCTCAAGTCAACTGATCTATGATCAGTGGCTCAGGGCAAACAAATACAGGCTTAGAGCTAATCCTTGATGTAACCAATTGTAATTGGGAAATCACTACCCTATCCAGCTGCCCCTGCCCTCCCCAAAAAAAAACCACCAGAGCTCTTACCCTTGTTTAATAATCAATGAGGCAAAGAAGATAATATTGCCTTGAATTTGATGAGGACATCGTCAGTAGTAATCCTAGTAGATTTAGGACTCTCAGTCAACTAGTAGTTCATTAGTATTGGACTGGTATTGGGACACTCTTTTTATTTATTTTATTTCTTTTATGGTGGACCCCACACACACACATTAGACGTCTAATCTAGTCTTTTATTCTGTTAGAGTTGTGGGCCCCTTTCAGTTGTTTAGTTGGTTTATGATTTGGTTTGTTTATTAGTCTTTAGAGTTAATACTCTAATTAGGATTGTAAGCCTTATAAAGGCTCTTTTTTAATTAATGAAATTCAGATGATGATTATTGAATATAAAAAATAAAGGAAAAAAGGCTCTTGTGCTCTCTCTCTTCTCTCTCTTTGCAGGTACGCAAGCAACCAACCCCCTTAACTCTCTCTCGGCTTTTCTCTCTCCTTTACTTCAGGTACGAATCCTTCCCTTTCCCCCTTGATCTGCTGGGACAGATTTCTTCTCCCCTTCTCTCTTTCTTATTACTGAAATTCCTCTTACACTGCTCTTAGCATTGTTGTCCCCTTTGTTTTTCTGATATTTATTTTTAAGCATATTATTACCACCCCTGCTATACTTCTGGCAGCATATATACCCCCACTGTTATTAGTTTCTTTATATGCCTCTTTCCCCCTCACCATATCATAGTGATAACCTACTGTTGGGTTATTTATTTTTGTTCTAGTACATCATGCTGAGCTGTAACTCCATTCCACGTAAATTCTACCATAATCTTGTCATGTTTAATACTTATTAGCATGGGAAGCATTATGTGAAGCTTGTTTACAGCTGAGCTGTCGTT
Organism: Protea cynaroides; assembly: GCA_028583415.1. Taxonomy (NCBI): domain Eukaryota; kingdom Viridiplantae; phylum Streptophyta; class Magnoliopsida; order Proteales; family Proteaceae; genus Protea; species Protea cynaroides. Next base: position 68,005,040 of record CM053265.1, read on the forward strand.
TTAAAACTGTTTTGGTTAGTAATCATCTCTTTAATTATTGTAAAATTATTGTTTTACATGTTCATAGGTTTATCTAGTCATTAGATATTTAATCTTGCCAGTTTAGGAGTTTTGAAATCTTTTGCACATTAGTACTCCTTAATCTATGGTTTATTATGAGCATAACATGAAATCTAATTGACTGTTGCTTAGTTGATCATGTTACTTGGCTTTGTGTTATTCCTTACTTGTGGTTATCATAAAACTAATCTCGTAAGCATGTCATGTGAGTTGCTGCCCATAACAGTCCATACCCATTAGTTAGTTATTTCATTAACCCTTGTGTTAGTTCGTCATGTTAGAGTAGGTTAAACTAGAAACCCTAAGTTAGCCTACATCAGAATTAGAGTTGGTTCAATAAAGTGGAGAGATGCTTCTTTTTTTTTTTGGGAGGTGTGATGTGATCAATGCACTGAAAAGTTTGGAACAGAAACAAGGATAACTTATACCCCAAAAAATGAACAAACATAAATGAAGGCCCTACTTGTTGGGTTTAATCAGGTGGCTGTTTCACGCCTTCTTTGTATTTATCTCTTTGGTCAGGGTATGGGGTGTATGGCTGGCCAGCCTGGTTGCTTATGCCGTACTCCACTTTAAAAAAAAATCGATGAAATTGGTTATTCATTAAATTCAAAACGAATGCAGTGACAAAATGATCTTTGTGTGTGTGTATGTGGAAATCTGTATCAACAATAGTCAAAAAAAGCAACCAGAGAAAGTGACAATCATTCTAGACTCACATCGCAAAACTTGAACTAGTACGCACTTCAAATAAGAATGTACCAAGAATCCCAATAGGGAGGCAAAAATTCAACTGGTGTGATCCTCCAACTCTCTCTACCATATTTTTCATCTTTCCCCTTCCTTTCTTGTTTGGGGGTATTATTGGTGCATACTTCAATATCATAGCGAAGCAATTCTTGATCACAAAATGATAACAATAACAATGCATTGACAAGATTAAGTAATAAAATGACACTAGGAACCAGGAACTAACGAACTAGAGGTTAAAGACGTTGACGCCAAGTAGCAAGACTAAGGCTCTCTTTGGTATCATGTTTCAATGTTCTTTTTACCCATTTATCAAAAAGCATTTTTGAAAATCATTTTTTTATCAAAAATAAAATGTTCTATGCATAATACATTTTAGAAAGAGAAATAAGTTTGGTATTCTATTAAGAATAAAAATGTGTTTTTGTTCTTTCAAGTTGCAAAATTTTCAAACCATGATATCTTATGATCCCCTTATCTGATCGACATGAAATTTGGACAGCCCTACTGTTTTTCCTAGCATTGACATCCAACAGATCTGATCAGAGGTTGGATGGCTGGAAAAGTACAACTGAGCTGACCAAAAAATCAAGAATAAGAATTGGATTTCTTCAAGTTGTAGAATTTTCTAAGCATTGATATTTTGTGATCCCCTTATTTGATCGACCTGAAATTTGGACACCCTTACCTTTTTTTTCCTGTTATTGACATCCAACGAATTTGATTGGGGTTGAACGTCTAGAAAAGTACAACTGAGGTGACCAAAATCAAGAACAAGTGTAGGATTTCTTCGAGTTGCAGAATTTTTTAAATCTTGATATCTAATGATCTTCTCCAATCGACTTGAAATTTGGAAACTCATACCCTTTCTTCTTTTCTTTTCTTTTTTTTTTTCTACACTTGACATCCAACGGATTTGGAATGGATCAAAGGTGGTTAGATGGCCAGAAAAAGTATTTTATGGTGGCTAAATCCTTGAAACAAAGAGGGAGATAGAAAGAGGAGTGGATTAAAGGGGCTATAAGCACCGTGGAAGGCCGGTTCTTGTCAAAGAGATAGGAAATGAAACCGGATCATGCCACGAATAATCCCCTCCATATGCTCGAATAAGGCATACAGAACAGGATTTCAAATAAAGGGCGACATTTAACCAGCCCATTGATTTCTTGGTTGTGGTAAACCACCGGACGAAAAGGTACACCTTCATACATCTGCTGATCTATTTTCAAATAGCTATAATGCATTTACCCAAATATCATTTTTCTGCATGCATGACAGTTCTTTCATTTGTGTTAGGAGGAAACCACATGTTGTCCCATATTCCACTAAATAATAGTAGTTTTATTCAACTAGCTATGGTTTGTTGTTCTGATGACAGTTGTAAACTCATTTGTTTAACTCAATTTCCCTACCCAATCTAAAAGACTAGCTCAGGTTAGAACTCATAGCTCAAATTCAACCACCTAGCTTCGCTACAGAACTATGATCTACGATCAAGAAAGCAACACTGATCTATGACCACTATATACTAGTCTTACTATGACTAGTTACACTAGTGATACCAGTACATAACAATAGTGATACTAGATATATAGTAATTAGACTAAAATAAAGTAGTGATCCCAGTATAAGTATAAAAGTCTCACTCGTCTTGTATATATGTAAAGTTAGACTTTTCTACGAGTTATAGTGGTCGTAGATAACTATACTATTGATTAAGTCAATGATTATTCATGATTCCGTATTGAATCAATTCCATGCCGGTTCCAAATTAGAGGAATGTTATGGTAAAACTTCATTTGAAACGAAGTGGTAGAAGCAACGTGTGACTTGAAGAAGGACATGATCGATTGTGGATTCTTATATCCACCATTTTCTAAAGGAATAAAGATGCTCCTGGCTCGACATAGTTTGTTCTGTTCCACTAGAACCCCGACTTTATTGGGTTGTAAATAGTACATGATGGAGCTCGAGCGGAAAGTATTGATTCATTTATCAGGGGCAAGGATCTAGGGTTAATGATGCGGACAACATTCCAGAAGAGAAAATATTGGAACACTGAGGGATGAAAAAGGAATAACACAGGGAAGGGAAAGAGATATCACGAAAGAGAAAGTGTAACCTAAGGGAAGGAGGGGATAATTGAATAGTGAGTTATAGAGGGAAAGGGAAATCGAGGGAAACCACCAAAAGGGAAGAGAAAGGGATGGGAACCAAAAGGGAGGGGATGGGGATAATGCTAACCGAGAAAGAGAGAGATGAATCTGCCGAGACAGCAAAGGAAGGGGAGAATACATTTAGAGAAGGAGAGAAGGGAATCGTGAGAGAGAGATTGTTAGAGAGAAAAGAGAGAACCAAGAGGGGGAGGGGAGAGAATCCGAGAGAGAGAAAGAGAGGCTTACTGCCAAAGGGAAGAGGTAGACTGAGAGAGCATTATTTCTTTTCTTCAATATTCCACAACGCATAATCAATCAAGTAAGAGATTTGCCTATAAATAGGCATTACAATCCTAATCGAATACTAATATCAAAAGGATAATTAAAAGAAAAGAATAATTAAAAAAAAAATTCCTAACCAACTCAAACTAATCCATGCTTAAAGGGGTCCACGCCCTTCTTTAAAATAAATAATTAAACCGGTTTAAATTTCCCAATAAAAAAATTATATATATCCCAATTAAAGCCTAGAAAGATTCCTATCCAACGGCTCCCGGCCTGCATCAGTTAATGTCAATCAACAAGTTGGCAGTGCTCAATCCATTGCACATAAAAACATAAGTTTGAGGATCAATAGCTAAATACAAGGCAGTTGAATCATGAGCCGAGATCATAAGCATAATGCGAGTAGGAATTGGAATTAATAAAATGGATTCAAAAGCATCAAACTTGACTTGTTTGGAAGAATCGAAACACATTGAAATGGTACCAATAGTGGCAACAATATATAGAAGCATTTAGGGATTTGTTGATGATCCATGATTACAAAGTTGATCAAGCCTCTGAAACCAAACTCTTTTTTCCCTCTCGATTCCATCCATATCCTGAACCTGAACCCGAACCCAAAAGCTAACGCAATCAGGCCAGCTATTTTGACCTGAACTTGGTTAGTGTCATTAGCGTGGGAGCGCATCTATCTGAATCACTCGTGTGTTCAGCATAATGACATTGCCCGCCCAATCTTAGCCGGCAGTTTCTAACCCCATCCAATGTGAATGAAAGGTAAGGCACAGAGCTTCTCCATGCCAGACTAGTTGAGAAATTAATAACCGGCCTAGAGGTGAAGACAAAGAATAGGCACACGCCTATTGTGCTTTCTATGATCATCTACACAATAACTTAATCTGTCTTTCAAGAGATAATCCGGAAGGACTTCCATTTCATTAAGGATACGCAGGCAAATGGACTGCTTGGAGGAGCCGGCCCGAGCGAGTAGGAACAGGGTGGTCATAGATTACTCATCTTTAACATGGGAATCCAAAGAGAGGTTGAAATAACTCCACGGCTCAATGATAGCATGAGATCCTTTGATCAGTATCCGTTCAATGATAGCATGAGATCCTCGCTTCGGTTTCGGGCGTCCAAAGTCCATATCGATTAACGCCAACAAGGAGTTAGCGGATTTGATCAATCCACACAAACAAGTACGATAGTAAGTGGAGAGACAGCGGCAACTCCAGAGATTCTTATCTTATTCCATTCTAGTGGCTCAACCAGTAGCCAATGGTGAACTCAAAAATTCATGGTTTCCCGAGAAAACCCCATTTCGCCCAAGTTGTTGTGGAACCGCAAAAAGTAGTGGTTTTTTGCACAGTTTGCTCAACAAAAATCGCATACAAAAGTTTACAATAAGTATGCCAATCCACCGGTTAAGATAAAGGCACACCCTGAGAAAGAAACTCTATAATGCTAGACAAAGGTGAGGTAATGGCTACTGCTATATAAAGACTGTTATCGTAATAAAATTATAACCGTACACTGCTTTGACTTAGTCAAAGGAGTTAGTGCTAGTTTCTAGGACATGGACTCCTATTAGTATATGGACTACTAATTAATTTATTAGTTTACTTTATTAATTTTCTTTACCAATTAGGCTCGTTAGTTTCCTTTTCCTATTTTGAGTTTACTTTGTCTTTAGTTTGTGACTAAGACTATGACTTGCAAAGTCCTAGATCATATCGAATAGTTGTTTTCTATTCTCTCCATCTTTCTCTTCTTTTTTTTTCTTTTTTTTTTTTGGTTACATGGCCTCAGAGCAATCCCCTGGGTTGCCATTTTGAGAGTCGTTTAAGGTTCTCCATTAGGTGTGCAGCCACCACTATTGCTGCTCCTGCAACTGCTACTTGGATCACAATGACCTATACTGTGTTGCTACTACTACTTGGTTCATAGTACCATATACTGTGTTGCTACTACTTGGTTCATAGTAACCTATACTGTACTGCTACTACTATTGCTGCCACTACCACTACTACTGCTCCTACTACTACAACTGTTGCTTCCGCTGTTACATTATTTCAAGTTAAAGCTCTCACATTCCCCCATGCTCCAGCTTGGGGGTGCTAGCGTAATAAAATTGTAACCGTATACTACTTTGACTTAGTCAAAGTAGTTAGTGCTAATTTCTAGGACTTGGACTCCTAATTAGTTTATTATTTTGCTTTATTAATTTCCTTTACCAATTAGGCTTGGTAATTTACTTTCTCTTTAGTTTGTGACTAGACTCTGACTTGTAGAATCCTAGAACATCCCTAATAGGCGTTTTTTATTTTCTATAAATACAAGCTACAAGGAGAGGAACAGTACACATTGATTCTCTCCATCTTCTCTTATTTTTTTTAATTTATTACAAAGACTATCTGTATCTCTAAAGAAGTAAGGGCACTAGAACAAGGCTACCAGAGGATTCGCTCAGCCGTTGCTTCCTTGGTCATAAATCAGCTAGGGCGCTCATTAAGTCTTGCACAAAAACAAACAAAAACTCTTTTGGCCAAAAATCAAAAAGAAGTTTTTTTGTTTTTGGTACTTTTTTGTTTTTTCTTTTCATAAACAACACCAAAAATGATACTACCTACAAAAACAAAAACATGTCAAAAAAAAAAAAATGATACCAAAGAGAGCCTATGACGTTGTTTCTCATTTTATATTATTTCTCTTCTCCATCCACTTAGATCAGGAGATCAAGCCAGACTAACTACAAATGAAACAGCAATGATGAAAATCATTTCTTCAACAAAAAAGAACCACTAATGCTTTCCAAACATATTTCAAGAGATAACTATCAGATCATACTGTAAACAAGATCGGAATGGATATAAATATAGCTAATGTAGGACCATGTTTTAAAATCTCACCGAGATCTTGGTGAGATCAAGGTCTTCTCGGGGATCTAGGTGAAGGCCGAGACGAGATTTGAGTCGATAACCCATCTCAGTCTCGGTTGCATGATCTCAATGTTCTCGGCAAAGATATCTCGGCAGTTTCTCAGCGAGATCTTGGCAGAAACTGCTTTTTTGCTTTTTTTGCTACTTAAAAGGAGCAAGCCCCTGTTCTCTCTCTCTCTCTCCATAAAATCCGAAGACAAATCATTCCAAAAGCTATCCCTTTTTCTCACTGACATTATTAGTAATTACTTAATGGAATTCCATCTTAATTCATTTAGTCATCACTCTTAATTTGATCTTTCTTCACAGAGAACAGAGCAGGTAGAGTTTTAATTGAATAACCAAAAATATGTAATATAGGGGACCCACTTAACAAGGTGTCCTACAACTGCTCCCTTTCCTTTTGGAACTCACACACACAGTTTTGAACTCCATCAAAATGCATTCAGGAGTCAGGGATGAGTCAGGACAACACTTTCTCTCTCTTCCTTTATTCTTCTTTAAAACCCTTCTTCCACAAGGTTGAAGCTTGAGGGTTGCACCAAAGAGACAATCTCAGCTTTTTTAAGATTTGTTTTATAACCATTAAAAGTGGATTCTCATCTAATAATCTAACTCATCCCACCCATCCCAGTTTGGAACAAATACATAGAATCCAATATATATATATATATATATATATGAAGAAAAACAAAGCAATTGGGTTTTTACATTGTCTCGGCAGAGATCTCGGTTTTCCAGGAGGCCGAGATGCCTCCGAGAACCGAGATTTTACACCTTGTGTAGGACAGCCTAGGATCTAGGTCTCCTGCACTTACAACTAGATAGATATTAGGTTACCTAAGGTTTAGCTAGTTAGGATAGAGGGAAGCAGCATACATGTCTTGCAATTAGATTGTCTACAGCTGAATGTTATCAACCAATGATCAATATAATCCTAGCAGTGATTACAAACTCAACAATGATCACTAGAGTGAAAAAGAGACTCAGCAATAATAAGTCAGGATTTACCAATTGTTATGCAGGAAATTTCAGTCTCCCTAAAATAGTAGCAGCCATGTCTTTATGCATAAGAACCCAATTTCCATGTGTTTCAGTAACATTCAATATAGAAGAAAAAGAACACTAACCAATTTAGCCACATATCAAGTGGGCAGATCAGATTTCTGCCTACCAAGACACTGTCAACAAAAACCAGTACATAGAATAGGAACAAGAAAGAAACAGCAATATAAGGCTGTTTGTCCAGCTAGACTCTATATATATATACTAACTGTTTAATAGTGACATGAATTAAATAACAGAAAAAAAAATAAACATAAACAGAAGTTACTGGTTAACTAGAAACAGAAACTCCAAGGACAGAATAGGTATGAACAGAATTGTAGAGGGGTATTGCAGGGGAATATAAGCTTATATAAAAATATAAAAAAAAAAATTTGTGTGGAGTGTAAAGGGGGAGGAGGATTGGTTGTTTCAGCAAAATAGAATGGAGATTTAAGAAGGAAACAGAAAAGGGGGTCGGAATTTCAGAAATAATACAGGAGGAAGAAGAAAAGAAGAGAGTTTAAGAAAGGGAGAGGAGAGACTTACCTCACAGGAGAAGCTCCATATGATTTCAGTTTCATTGAATAATAATTACAGCAGAAAAAAAAATGCCTTTAAAAACTTACACATCCAAACCATGGAGGGGTGGGGGTGGTTGGAACTGTCTATGGGCAGTTACAACACCTGTAATTTCAACCAAAAAAAAAGGGTGGGGAACAGCACACAATACAAATAGAAACAAATAGTTTCTAGAAGAAAAAAAACCAGGAAATAAATAGAACTGTAAGATAAAATAAAAATGTTGCTGCTGCTACTGTTGCTCCCGGCCAAATGGTAGCCTCAAAACTCATCGTCGAACCATAGAAGAGAGGGGGAAAGCTGAAATCTATGCCGCCTCGGATGGTACACTCGAAACCCCGGGTTAGCTATTGTGATGTCCTCATCAATAGCACAACTAACAGGGCTATAAAAATTGGATCGGAACCAGTCAATTCAGCACGGAATCAGCAGAATTGGCAGATTTGACTCAGAATCAACCGACACCTATCCCGATTTCTCACTTACTAATCCAGCCAATTCTGGGACGATTTGGATCCAAATCAAATCCGAAACTATAGAGACCAAGTCTGAGTTTTTAAACCGTGACCACTAATGCTTTCTAAGAACATATTTAAATAGATAAATATCAGAGCATACTGTACAAAGATTGGAATGGAATGGGTATAAATATATGCCTCCTCCTCTACAAATAAAACCATAAACCTAAAATATCTGTGTCATTTTGCTGGATATTAAGCCACTGGACAGTCTATCCACCAGTAAGCAATAAGAAAATAAAAAGTAGGGATATCTTCGTTTTCCCTGGTAAAAAAGTTTTGCAGTACGGATGCTAGTAATAGCAAGTCATGACTTGGAATCAAAGGCGTAGAAAAAGAAACTAACCAAGCTGTTTCTTAAATGAACTGAAACATATGATCATAAGTCATAACCGCTCCTAAACTGACACCAAGTCACTAAAGTGTGAATTATAAGAAGCAATACCAAGCTACCAACAGCAGAAAATTATTCCTGGCAAAAGATTGTATTCGGAAACTGGTAAACTCTTCATTGCCCTTTTCAGAGGAAAATATGTTGGGTGATACATTAAGACAGAAAAATTAATTCCAACACTAGCTCCAAACATTTAACAAAGAAGTCAGGAAAAAATAAGCAAAAACACACAAGGGCCAGTCTCAAGTGGGTAAATACCTATAACCCCCCCACCATTTTTTTTTTTTTTTGGATTTATCATCTACAATTTATTCTGGCCTCAGCAGCTTCAGAAGAAATGATATCTCTTTTATCTGGCCAAGATAGATTAACTATGACATAAAAGGAAAAATAAATAACAGAAACCAAAGGCCCCATTTTGTTTTGCTTATGGATTAAATGAAGTTCAAATCATAATCACACAGAACAATGTTTGCAAAAACTCCCATTTTGATACAATAAAATTTAACTTCCCTGTTGCATCTTGATGATAATACAATAAGCAAGAGATTTGGTATTCAATGATCAAGTGTAAGGACAATCTAGAACCTGGACCATACAATTCATATTTATTTCTTAGATTATTTTTCCTAACACAAAACCCACAAATAGGGCTTAAACTCTAACACTCCATAAACCAATATATGAATAAGCAAAATACAAAGTTATATAACATCAGCCAGATGATGAAGAAAAAAATATAAAAGCATTAATTACTTAAAATATTGAAGCGAAAGGCACTCCATCTATAAATTCAGACGTATCCAAACCTCATGTATGTTAAAAACTAATCCAGGAAAAAAGGAAAATGAGGAAAGACTTTAGATAAAAAGAACGAAAACAAAATCTGGTCTTCCTACCTAACATAAAACGAACTTTTTCAAGAGCTTCTTCTGAAATTGGCCCATTCGGAGAGAATGATACTTTACAAACATCATATAGTTTCTGTATAGCCGGCATAGTGTTTAGTCAGTGCCCGGAGAACTTCGTTCTAAGCAAGAAGTACCGGAACAAAAGTTGACTTCCAAATAAGCTTATTGATCAGTACAATCTCTAAACGGCCTTTGAGATGTTCTACTAAAGAAAAGACCACTCAATACCATCCATATTTCTGAGCAGCATTTTCAAGAGACAGTTTGGAAACACCTCGATCATACTCCGTGAAATGAATTGGCAGTCATGAACCCGCATGGTACCTATAAGAATAATTCCATACAAAGAGATGTTTTTCCTTTGGCCATAAAACAAATTTTAAGTTCCAATCAAAACTACAAAATGCAACCAGTAATACACAAAAAGACGTTTACAGAAGGAAAAACAGAAAATGATAAGCAGAAAAAGGAAGCTTCACAAACCCTAGCATCGAATTAATTAAACGGCAAATTTAGAAAGAAATGCAAATTCAGAAACCCCTCCATTTTAAGATTCAAACCTGGAATCCATATTAGGAAGCATCCAAATTTCAAAACAAGTAATCATACTCTCGATTTCTAAATCTATTTGCAAAGAAGAAAATCTCTAACGAAGAGAAACAGACACGAGCAAAGAAAAAAAAAAAAAAAAAAGATCACTGAAATGAAAATTAAGAACTGCCAAAGAAAAATACAAACGGAAAAAACAGGGTTTTGTGCCTATGTAGGGACTATGGAGAGAGAGAAGAAGAAGAAGATGGATAGAAGTTGACGTACCTGGGATGCGCAGGATAAAGGCGCTACAGCTGTAAGCTCATAGATTCACAGAAGAGAAACAGATACATAAAAGAAAGTGACAGAGAGAGGCAGCGTAGGTGACTATAAATTTGAGAGAATATCGTGGGAGGTAGTTGAAGATCTTCAAAACCGTCGCCTTTCGGGCTCCGGCGGAGTCTCTCTCTGCGCGCCGGTCTGCCGACTCCATGTCCGTACTCAGCTCCCAGGTTTTATTATGCGTGCGGGAAATAGGTAAATTACCAAATACTCCTCCTACCTAGATTCCTCAACCGAGGTTGTAATCGGTAATTCCTCATGGATTCTTTTCCGGGAAAAAAAAATAATAAATCATTAAACATGAATATTGATTAAAAAAATAAAATTATTTTGATCACCCACTCTTGATTTGGAAAAAGATCTTCTCTAGTAAGACTAAAATAGCAGTGAAATTCTAGCCACTCAAGATGTATTTTAAATCTTCTTTAATGAGACTAAAGTAGGAGTGAAGATCCTAGCCACTCCAAGTGCATCAGATAGCTAAGATCCTCACTACTACTTCACCCTCACTAAAAAAAGATCCAAATCCAAATTTCACTCTACCAATCTAGTTAGTCTATGTTTATTATAACAAAAAAAAAAAAAAAACTTAGGCTGTCTTTGGTATGTATTATAGAATTAATTATAAAATATATTATGACATAAGTAGTTATTTGGTATGATTTATGGTACTTATTTATATTTAAAGTAAATTGATATAATCTAAAATCTACAAATAGATTATAAGGTATTTATCATTATTGTGATATTATAATTATTACTTCTTTATGTCTAGTGATATCAAATGGTTATTATGTATGATTCATAATTTATTTTTTTAAATGATTTATGATAAATAACTCATAATGATAAATATAAACTATACCAAAGAAAACCTTAGAAATGGATTTGTGTATTACTAGTATAACCCAAAACAGTCTTTCACTATCACTCCTATCTCTTCTTTTTTTTCCTTTTACTTTTTTTGACAGTTTTACCTCTTTTATTTTCCTCTTCATTCTCTCGATTGTCTCCATCTCTCTCTCTGTCTTTACTACATTCACCGACAACAAAGCAAAGGCCAAGCAACCCACAAGTAGCTCCGTTGTCGCCCACTAGAGCTTGCTCTGCGGCGCATTTCTCTAAATCTGCATATTTGCACGTGAAACAATCACCGCTTGTATTAAGATATTGTTTGCATACTACACAATGTTTATCTATCATAAGCAACCTTTGTACACATATAATGAGAGAATTGCAATAACAACAGAAGCATAAAACTAATGACTCACACTATGAAACTATAAGAGAGAATTATTAAATTGGCATGAGACTATTATTATGGAGAGTCATTTTGCTTTCATGCATGTTAACTAAATCCACGACAAAAGTTATTTACTTGTGAAGGAGACTTATGGAAAGATTTAGCGAATGTATAAAAGACCTCCATATAGTCTTTTATTGATCTATAAAAAGCTTATGAGAGAATCTATATAGAGTTAATCCGGCAAGTACTAGAAAAGATAAATGTTTCAAGCATTTACATGGACATAGTAAAAAATATGTATTGTAATGCGGTGACTAATTTGAAAACCGTGGAGGGTCAAAGTAATGAGTTCTTAATTACAATTAGGTTATATAAAGGATTAGCTTTAAACACTTATCTGTTTGTCTTTGTTATGGATAATTTAACCAGAGACATTCAAGATAAAGTTTCTTGGTGCATATTTTTTGTTGGTGATATTGTTTTGATAGATAAAACAAAAGCGAGGATTAACATTTAGTTTGAGCTATGAAGATCAACATTGAAATCAAAGGATTTTAAGATAATTACAACGAAAACAAAGTATATTGTGTGTAACTTTAGTTACACAAGGATGAACAATGAGGTGGTGAAAATTGATGTGAGAGAGATATAACAAAGTGATTATTTTAGGTATCTAGGTTCAATCATAAATAAATAAGGTGATATAGAGGATGATGTTTCACATAGGATTAAATTGGATGAAGTTGAGAGGTGCATCTAGAGTGTTGTGTGATTACCGTATTCCTTTAAAAATTAAAGAAAAATTTTATAGGACAGTCATTCGACTAACTATGATGTATAGTGTGGAATGTTAGGAAGTTAAAAAGCATCATATAGAGAAACTTAATGTAGATGAGATTAGGATATTGAGATGGATGTATGACAAAACTATGACAGATAAGGTAAAGAATGCTTTTATTAGAACTGATATGGGAGTAATGTCAATACATGATAAGCTACGAGAAAGTTATTTTGAGATGGTATGACCATGCATGTTCAATGAAGGCCGTTAGATGCTCCAGTATGGAGGATTGATTTGATTCAAGTTGAATGATCTAAAAGTGCTAGGGACAAACATAAGATTACTATAGGGGAAGTGGTGAGAAAAGACATACATAGCTTAAGCTTTGTTTCAAATATGATATCGAACAGAGTTGATTGGAAGACAACAATCCATGTAGAAAACCCTATTTAATTGGGATAAGATTTTGTTATTATTGTTGTTATTGTCATCATTGTTGTATAACGAAAAAACCCATCACAAATTTACAATTGAGGTGGTAATAGGATGCCCCCCACCCCCAACACACACACACACACCCCTACACAAAATCCATGCCCACATGGTAATTCACAGAGGAGATGATATAAGTCAATTCGCCAATTCTGCTTTCTGTTTTTTGCTAGCTCCGAAAGATTAAGTCACGAACTCTGAAAACAACTCCCACTTAAACTGATCCTTCTAGGTTATTCTATGAAAGACGAAGCAACTGCTTTCTACCATAAAGAAGAGAGAGAGAGAGAGAGAGAGAGAGAGAGAGAGAGAGCAAAGCCAAAGTTACTCACATCACTACTTCTCACTCTTCTCCACTAGACCTTGATAAAAAGCATACAGTTTCTCATGAAAAGACAAACACCACTATTATAATCCATGAAATCCACTTCAGCGTGAAAAAATCAGACAGATCTTTGGCAGCGTCAAGAGTATGCAGTTGTTTTGTTTAATGAAGTTTCAAACATAAGAGGATTACATACTCTGGTGACAATGGAGTTATTGTGTCGGGTGCTGATAGGTTGCGTGGCCTTTGCTTCACATACGTTGATGGTTGTCGCCAGAGAAAATTGATCGAGAGAGAGAGGGGAGGGGAAGGTTGTCGCAAAAGACTCGTAGGAGGAGGGAGAGAGAGAGAGAGGGAGACGGAGAGGGAGAGGGAGAGGGAAGGAAAAGCAAGTGAATGGGTTAAAATTGTCAAAAGATGATAGGTGGTGAGGATACTATTTGGGTACACTGGCAATACCCAATTTTATTTATGGGTATTTTTATTGTAGCAAACATATGATTGGTAGATCGGTAACATGAAACCCAAAAATGGGAAATCATTCTTAAAAATAAAATAAAATAAATAAAATATTCATTTTTTTTATTATAAAAATAAAATAATGCTCCTAATTCTAAAATCATGATTTTAATTTCCATTTGGAAGTTGAACAAAACATAATTCACTTTTGTTATTATATATGGGAATAGCAATTCTTTACTAGGCTTAGTTTTCAAATCATTACATGGTTTTCAAAATAAATGAGGGACGATGTAAATTTATTAAGGATAAATATATTAATATAATATGTTTCTCTATATCTTTGAGAATGTAAGAGAAATCTTTTTGAAAGGGTATCAAGGAGACCGAATTTTCAGTTTTATTTTCTAAGGTTCCATTTGTTTTGAACATAAAATTTTACGTGTAACATATTATACGTTTTTTTTTTTTTTCAAAGTTTGTTTCCAATAGGTAAAAGACAAACGAAGTTCTTTCTTCCTGTTCTTTAAAGATCACTATATTTGACCTATTGGAAACAAACATTAAAGAAAATTTTATATATAAAAAATATTACATGTAAAAATTTACATCAAAACAAACGGAACCTAATGGAACATTCGATTCATCTGAAAATTGTTTCTCATTTTCCAATGGAACTGCTTAAATAATCAATGCCTTCTATAATTTACCCAAAAAAAATTGCTTAAATATAAGGATGTGAGCTGAATTCTACTTTAACATGAATCCACAAAATACCATTCCATAGAATATTTTTGTCACTGCATTTTGAACGCAAGCAAGGAAAAACAGAAGGACTACTTAAGAATTGATTTCCATTGGATCGTGCAAAACCCCTTACCCCTACGTTTCAAATACAAATAATACCTCATGTATTTTGTGATTTTGGTGATACCCAATGAGTGTGCATGAAACGAAATCGATGTCAATGAGCCATTGACACTGCCAATGTCATATAAACAGACACACAAAAGAGAGGTGTTCTTGATCTTTAACACTCATAATTGAATTTTAGAACCTTCCTTTCATGAGAAAAAAAAAAAAAAGAATACAATTAACTAAGATTTTTGGTACAAGAAAGATATATTATTTTTTACCTCGTAACTCCCTAAGGAAGTAGTCGATCCCATGACCTCCTAGGACCCCGCTACCTGCCATCTAAAGTACTACCAACTGCGCTAGCAGTTATCTTGACCAAAAAAAAGAAGATAATTTGATCACAATTCATGAACATGTGAGAATAGTAGGGCTCCCAATTCAGTTGGAGTTTAGTAAAGAAAATTTTATATGAGTCATATCTTATTATTATTGTTAATATTTTACAGAATCAAAGTCCTAACTTCAATATGATGTACAAACATTTCATTAAAAAAAATAAAAAATACGAACAACCTTTTTGTCACAAATTATGCATCTAAATGTTTTTGGAAATAGAAACAAGATGAAATCTATACATACATTTACTAAATTATCCCCATACATGGTTGTTTAATAAGGAAGACCATGTGATTTTTTTGTTGGTATATTTTAAAGCAAAATGGATCCCGATCAAAGTGGATCGATGTAGGGATCCAATCATAGAGAGCGGACACATAACCACCACATAAGATCGAATTGTTCAAACATGACATAACATGACCATTTTTTAAGGTTTAGGGTCCCTCACTTTAGCAACTCATATTTAATCATATTTTACCAAAAAAATATATATATTTAATCATATTTAAGAATATATGAATAGAACATTATAGCAATAGTGGAAGGTCAAACAAAATGCTTTTTCTATCGTTCTACTTGGAGCATTGTATATAAGAAGGATTTCAAATGGTAGGGACCCACATAATAGGACATAAAAATCTATGCTATGATTCCCACAAACCTCGTGAACATATTTTTTTTGGGTTAAAAACATCGTTAACCCCACTTGAAAGACATCTTTTTAGGTGAAAAAGTATAAATAATTGAGATGGCTCCTATCATCTAGTTCTATTTTCATTATGTAAAAACTTAATTATATAATTTCATTGAATTGCATAATCCCATTTTGAGTCTAAATACTTATATATAGCAAAATGGTTAGGCTTGTAAACGAAAATGCTTTTAAGTGGGTAGGTATGGTTTGAATTTGAATTCCATGACTTTATTTTTATTTGTTATTTTTGATAGATAGTAATGACTTTATTATTATTATTATTATGTTTTGTGTAGGTAGGCCTCAAAGAAAATTGAACTCATACCTCCCTTGGATGATTTAAATTTTTCCATTAGTGGGTTTGTACAAAAATTAAATAAATAAAGAAGGTTTACTTCTTTTTGGAAACCCTATTTATCTTTTATATACTAAAGGGGTCTTTTCAAAAACCAACTTTATTTTTACAAGCAAAGTAGAAGTCAGGAAAGGCAGCGAGTGAAACAAGGTCCGGTAGATCGAAGTCCAAAGAGCGAGAGCATTTCATTTTTCTATTCCTTTTATTGTATCACTTTAACTATTTCTTCCCCTTTTGGCAACTAGGGTTGTCAAAATTGGACCCAAATTGAAAATTGAAACTAACCTAGTCTAATTCGGCATGTAACGAACCTTATTGGATCATACTTCGGTTCTATATTTGAAGTCCAATAAAGAACTGGAATTGGACAAGACTAATTGATAAGTTCGAACCAAACCAATAATAGGTCCAAACTGAACCAACCAGATAATGGACCTATGAGAGTCCACTTAGGCTCTCTTTGGTATATATATATTATAGAATTAATTATATAATACATTATGACATATGTAATTGTTTAGTATGACTTTTGATATTTATTTATATTTAAAATTAATATAATCTAAAACCTACAAATAAGATATAAGGTGTTTATCATTATTGTGATAATCTATTATTACTTCTTTATATTTAGTGACCAAACGGTTATTATTTATAACTCATAACATATTTTGTTGCTTTTTTCAACGTCAAACAAAGAAGTTTCCACAATTCAAACATTAAATTTTCACTTCAAGAATCGGAGAAAAGTTTTAAATTTGCTTTTAGCTTGAAAAGAGCTTTAAAGAGTCTAATCCCACATTGCTTAGGGAGTTTGGAAAAGAGAGACATATATACAAGACATAAGTGTCCGAATACATCTTTAGCCCTCAAAAGAGAGACTCTCTCTTGAGGGAAGGGTGGGGGAGGGGGGTTGGGGTGCTTTTAACACATGTGTGTCACACCCCAATTATGATCCAACCAGAACGGTGTGAGTGAACCGTCATTGAACCAACGGTTCACACCAGGATCTCGAATAGGCCGTGTCCACCCATACAAACCAATTACACATAACCACAATTAGAATATAAATATACAGCGGAAGACTTTAAATAGAATGAACTGAGTATCTAATGATAATTTAAATAAATATCCCATTATTCAAATTCAAACACATAGGCTAATAATCTTTTACATCCCTTTAGTCCAATAAAAAATAACTGAAATAAATAAATAAAACAAATCAAAGGTACACGCAGAAAGGGCACTCGCATGAAGCGTCATGCTCGTCCTCTCCTGCTTGCACATCTAGAGCAGCCACACCTCCATACGCCGGAGCGTTTACATAGTCATCCACAGTGTAACCTGCATCAACATCTAAAAATAATATACGTACAAAGGATGAGCACACAACACAGCTCAGTAAGGCAATCAGACAGTTTCACGAGATTATGCATGAGTAACAATCAATTTTATGTTGTGGTCCGGTTTTAAGTTTGCAATGTGCTATAGAAAGGTTTGGTGGCCCCCGCCTCTATACACGAGTGTGTGGCGTCGCACAAGAATCACACTACCACCAACCCACATGCACCCATCATGGAATAGAGATAGAGCTAAGGTATACCCGCACCTCCCCGATACTCTACCCATACCGGTACCTAAGCCCCTATCGGCCGGGGCTCGCAAACCTGGGCTCGCAACTAACCAATCCTATATGTCAACAATGTATGCTCTATCCCAAAGACGGCCGTCTACGGCATAGAGATAGAGCTAGAGCGTGCGTGCGGGTCGGAGACCACAATACCTCACCTCCCCCCGATACCCTATCCGCAACTAACCCACTAGGATAGAAACAATACGCAGTAGACCCTATCCCAACGTAACTCCCTACGGCATAGAGATAGAGCTAAAGCATCGTGGACAAGCCGCGTCGACTCGAGAATCCTCGGTACCACACAACGATGGCCGGGACAACATCAATATCGGAGACCACCGTTCCACGATCTTCCCCGATACCCCACCCGTACCAAGCATGTTAAGACAGAATACTACAAAAGGTGTCGGTGTGAAGAGCGATCCAGGGCCCATGCCCCACTCCACACACCAACGAAAAACAATCACATGTCTAACAATCACATCCTATGAATGCATGAATAATAATAATAACCGAAAGTAAAGGATGGCATGAGAGTATGCACAAACATCACATCATAGATATTCAATGATTAACAACGATTTCTCGTCCATTAATTATTAGGTTTAGGTCAGATTCCCTTACCTGACGCTCGTTCGATTACTTGCTCCACGTCGCAAGATCCAAACGATAAGTCACAGAGTCCTACAATATTATTAGGGTTTCATTAGAATATATTATTTAGGGTTTCATGTTGGTCGGAAACCAATATGGTTACAAAATACCCTCACAGAGGCGGCCGGTGGCATGTACGGTCGCAGCTCAGAGGGAAAGACCGGCGACCGATATGGTCAGCCGGTCCCCACAAACAACCTCCCGAGAGGTAGCGGTCGCAACATACCCGGTCGCACCATGTGCAACCGGTATAGTCGACCCGGTATGTCTCGGAAGACCATACATGGGTTCTTATTTCGACCGTCGATCATCCTCCATGGATTTTCAGGGTTTCTCCTATCCATTCTAAGTCTAGGCTTTGAGTTAGAGTTATCCCCAACTCATTCAAGTCTCGTTTCGATGAATATCATCTCGAAACTCGAATCTAGGGTTTGACGACAACTTAGGGTTTATTGGCCAATTTAGGATTTTAGATCAATACCTACTTTGCATGGTATTGATCCACCCACACAACTATCATAGGGTAAGAAGAGGGATTCAAACACTTACCGTTGACAGGCGTAGCGTGAGCTTCGTCAAACAGTAACGGCGACACCTCCTTCTTCTTTCTAGCTCCTTCTCCTTTCCAAGCTCTTTCTCTTCTCTAGGGTTTGTGAGAGACAATGGAAAGGATTTGAGGGGTTTAAGGGTGTATTTATAGGCTAGAAATAGGATTTAGTAACCCTACTAGGATTAGGAAACTTCTAGGATTCGAAATCAGGAAAGCGGGACCCGCAGAGACCAATTTCCAAATTCCCGCACATAGCTGTGCAGGCCATACCAGTCGACCGGTACCATCATCCAGTACCATCGACCGGTATACCTAAAATCAGGTTTAATTGGTCGACTTCGGTCCGATTTCGTACCTGTTTGTTATCCGCTTGCCCGTCGCGGCTTCGGTGATGATCGGAAGACCTGTCACGATACAAAACCAAGGTTAGACCGGGTTTTCAGAGTGCGGGTCTTACAATGTGTGCACCGAGCCAAATAGTGTCGGGCTGTGATCACATGCGCGCGTGAATGTCAATGTGGATCACTTATAAGAATTTTTTATTTGTAAAAGATATGTCTCTAGGCATTTAAATAGGTAGAGATATGTTACATACCTATACCTATACTTAGAGTTTTATTACATACCTTTTGGTATACGTAGAGGTATGTTACATACCTATAAGTATACATAGGGGTATGATATATACCTGTTGGTATTTGTAGGGGTATAAGGGATGCCCATTCACGGGTATAGTCTGAGCTCTTGATTACAAATACCTTATGAGTTGAGTGCATCATGGTCGTCCATGCATAAGGATGCACCCCTACTCAGAGGTGCCATTAGCAGGCACCTGTCGCCTCTATAAATAAAAGAGGCTACCAAGGGACAACGACACACTAAATTTACACATAATTCATTCTCTGTCTCTCTTCTTCTTCTATATATATATATATATATATATATATATATATTTTTTTTTTTGATTAGTATCAAGCCATTCCATTTTCAAAGGACTGCTGATCTCAGTCGTCGATTTTCTGACGAAGTTTAATTTTTGTGCGTACATAACTAGGAGAGCTTCAAAAGGTTGTTTTATCTTGGAAGTTGATTCAAAATAATCCACTGCACCATAGGGGGTTAATACAATCTTAAGGAGAGTGATTGTTTTCACAGCTCAGCTCACATATGTTTTCTTCAATCTACTTTCATATTATAAATTGAGAAGTATATTTTTCTTTTGATTGCTCTTTTGTCTTATTCTCAATGATTCTAGATGTAAAGGAAAAATAATGAGAAGAGAAGTGAAAATTTTCAAATCTAGAAAATAAACTTTTATAATCATTATCTAATATGATCGTATAAACTACATAAATTTCTTATCATTACCTAACATGATCGTATGAACTACATAAATTTATTTCTATTATGTCATTCTCAATAGATCCTGATATGGTAGAATATGTCTCCTCCAATCGGGTTTCGACACGTGTACACTAAAGCCCAAACAAGGAGGGCCCCATTCACATCAACGGCCTTAAAGGGCTGAGATATAGCAGCGCCTGATGAACCGGAACCACCAATGATAATAGTAAAGAGCCTCGAAACCTCGCTATCATGAAGGCCTCGCAAGATCACTACCATAAGGGCCTCGAAGCCTTGCCAAGATAGAAGCCTCGACGACACATCAGTGTGGAGGCCTCGACAACTCATCAATAGGGGGTCTCGATAGCCCTCCAACATGGAAGCATCGACATCTCTTATAAAACCCGCACTCTATGAACCCGATCTAAACCTTTAGTTCATGTCGTAACAGGTCTTCAAATCATCACCGGGCTAGACGGGACGAACGGATGACAATCAGGTACGAAAACGGACCTAATGTATGATATTTTTTCATACCAATCGATGGTACTGGTCGACCGGTATGTCTGCGCGGGCAGACTACTTAGATCTGAAAACGGATCTCTACGGGTCCCACTTTCCAAATATCGAGCCTAAGGACTTTTCTAACGTAAGGAAACTTTCTAAACTCTATCCTAGTCTATTTAAGGACCCTTAAACCTCCTTAGAACTTTTTCATTGATCCTCACAAACCCTAGAGAGGAAAAAGAGATCGAAGAAGGAGAAAGAGCTAAGGAAAGAGGGAGAGGAGCCGTCGTTTTCCGTTGGACGAAGAACACCCTACTTGTGAACCAACGGTAAGTGCTTGAATCTTTCTTTAAGTTAAGCGTTATAGATGATTAATCTTGAATTGATCAATACCATGCAAGGCGAGGTATTGATCTAAAACCTTTAAAATTGTCGTCAAACCCTAATACAGTCGATGAACCCTAGATTCGCATTATAGGCTGAGGATCATCGAAACTAGGACTTGAATGGAGCATGAAACAACTCTAACTCGTTGCTCAGAACTAGAATGCATAGGAGAAATCCTAGAAGCAATAGGGGGTGACCGACGGAAGGCGAGAACCAAGTTGATGGTCTTTCGAAGGCATACCGGTCGCACCATATGCGACAAGTACTGCGATCGATATCTCTTGGGGACTAGTCTGTGGAGACCGGTCGACCATACTGGTCGCACTATATGCGACCGGTAACTCTCAGGGACTGGTCTGTGGGGACCGGTCGACCATACCGGTCGCACCTTTCCCCACAGTGTCGCGACCGGTACGTGCAACTGGTATACACTGTGGGAGTGTTTTTGGCCTAGTTGGCTTTTTGACCAACGTAAACCCTAAGAAAATTATTCTAATTTAACCCTAACATCGTATATGACCTTGTGATAGCGAGTTTGGATTCTGTGACGCGGAGCAAGCTAGCAATCAAACGTCAGGTAAGGGAATCGGACCTAAACCCTAATAACTTAATAACAATAAAACATTGTTAATAATTATGATTTTATGGAATAGTGTTTGTGTATACTCGCATGTCATATTTACTTTCAGTTATTATATTATTCATGCATACTCGCTATTGTAAGACCCGTATCGAACTAATCGGTCTTACCACCTTGTACCAGGTCTACTTATCATGGTCGAGCCAAATGGACCAAGTGCGTGAAGGAAATAGCGAGACCAGGTATTAAACTGACCCAAAAATAGTAAAATAGGGGACAGGGTTGCATACCCAAATAGGCAGGGTCGGACCCCCCACATTAGGGAGTTAGACCCCTGAAGTTTAGACCGAGGGTCGGACAATTTAGACCCGAGGGTCGACGGGATCTCCGACCCCCTCATCGACCCCCTCATTGCCGACAGAAATCGTAAATAGGAAACTTTCCAAATTTCAAGGGGATTCTTTCCTAATCTCAATGTGACTTATTTTGGGAGGTTCTCCTCTATAAATAGGACGTCCCTTAGCCTTTTTCACTCCTTTTGAAACCCTAATTGAAAGAGAAGAGAAGGAAAGTTGGAGAAGAAGACTAAAGGGAAGAATTCAGAGAAACCTCTGAATCTCAGCAAACCTAAGGTATGGGTATGCTTCCATTAATAATTTAAGACCTTAGAATAGTTCATGAAGAGGGTATGATCTAGGAAAAACCCAAATCATTCATCCATGGGAAGATTTCAATGAAATCCATGGAGGGAATCATGGTAGGCAAAGTAAGGAAGTAACCTGGAGTTTTAAGTCATAGAACAAGCATAGAATGGACTGTGGAAGTAAGCCATAGAACCCAAACTTGAAAGATTAGACTATAGAATGAAAATGTCGACTCAAACCACGTGGGATCGCATGGGGTCGATTGGCAATCGACCCTACCAGACCACAGGATCGACCCCCAGCTTTCGGGAAGTCCAGGGAAGCTGTGGTCGCACCTAGGGTCGATGGAACATCCGACCCTAGCATCGACCCTACACCCTAGGGTCACAAAAAATTGCTACCCTACCTGCGACCCGTCCTGCGACCCTCGCTTAACAGCAAACCAAAAATTATCGGAATGACTTCTAATTAAAATCTATCGACTTGTTAGGTTTTTCTATTGATATAAAAGTGATTCTTAAAGCTTGACAAAGGATCTACACTCAAGCAAAGGTGAGGGAACAAGACCTAAACTAATTGGCTAATAATAAACTATTTTATTTCTTGATTCCAATGCCATGACTGATTCTATGCGTGTATGCTTGTAATGTGCATTCAACATGTCATCCAATATTTCTATTATTACTGTTCATGCATATTTAATTTCATTGTTTATAACATGATGATGATGATGATAAGAATAGGCATGTGAATTTTCGGGTTTGTTGGTATACTTGATGCGGATAGGGGATGGTATCAACCGGTACTTCAATGCCGTTTTCATTGGATATATTGTGCCATAGCTCTATACAAGTCTTGTCCACTAACATCGTCGTATCGTCATTACTTTAGTAGAACTATTACGTCGTAGGGCATCAGGGGAGGTAGTCTCGGACCGTGTAGTCTTCGACTCTAGGGGCCTTAGCTCTATCTCTATGGACGTATTGAGGGATGCTGGGGTAAGGCCTTGGATACACTGTTTGACATTAGGATTGGTTAGTTGCGAGCCCAGTTTGCAAGCCCTCACCAATAGAGGCTTACGTGTTGGTATGATGCAATCGGTACTGCCATGTCGTTTTCATGGGGTATATTGTATCATAGTGGGTGCATTAGGGTCAACAGTGTCATTTTCATTGGACGGTTTCACACACTCGTGTATAGAGGTGAGGTGGCCACCGAACCTTTCTATAGCACATTGCAAACTTATATACTAGACCACAGATATGAATTGAATGCATGCATATGTTTGTTGCATTGTTTTGTTTGCTCATTGAGCCGTGATGTGTGCTCACCCTTTCGACGTCGAATATTTTTAGTAGATGATGCAGGTACCACTGTGAAAGATTATATGAATGCTTCTGTGTACGGGCACGTGGCTGCAATGGAGGCTGAAGACATAGTAAAAACGCATGACTCCTCATGCGAGTGCAACTCATGCGTTTTCGATTAGATTTTTGTTTGAACTATTAAGGAAATGTAATTGATATTTTATTTACTTATGTCTCGGTTGATACAACATAATTTGATATTTTATTTATGATTATCACAGTTAGATTCCTCAGTTCATTTAATATTAAGACTTCCGCTATTGTGTATTTATTCTGATTATGGTTGTGGATGTGTATGGTTTAATTTAAAAGGACACAGTCTATTTGAGATCCTGGTTGAACCGTTGGTTTATTAGCGGTCCATCACATCGTTCTGAATAGTGCAGAATTGGGGTGTGACAGCTATGCTAGGATGTGACTGTTAGGCATGTGATTATTTTCATTGGTGTGTAGAATGGAAAGGGCCTAGGGTCTGGGATCATTCCTCACACTAACACCTTTTCGTATCATTTCTGTCTTAGCATGCTTGGTACGGGTAGGGTATCAGGGGGAGGAAGTGGCACTGTGGTCTCCGGCTGGCCACTAGACTCTAGCTCTATCTCTATGCCGTAGGGAGCTATGCTGAGATATGACCTACTGTGATGACATATAGGATTGAATAGTTACGAGCCTAGTTTGCAAGCCCTCGCCAATATGGGCTTACGTGTTGGTATGGGTAAGGCATCAAGGGAAGTGTTGGCGGTGTTTGATCCAGACGCTTTAGCTCTATCTCTATTCCATGGTGGGTGCATGTGGGACGAAAGTGGTGTTTGATCCATTGGGCGGATTCACACACTCGTGTATAGAGGTGCGGTGGCTGCCAATCCTTTCTATAGTACATTGCAAACTTAAAACCAGACCATAATGTGAATGTTACTCATGCATGATGTGTGTTGCATTGTCTGATTGTCTTACTGAGCTAAGTTGTGAGCTCACCCTTGTGTACACACTATTTTTAGATGTTGATGCAGGTTACACTGTGGAGGACTACATGGATGCTCCAGTATATGGAGGTGTTGCTACCTTGGAAGTGCAAGCAAGGGAGGACGAGCATGACGCTTCATGCGAGTGCCCTTTCTGCGTGTACCTCTAGGATATTGGATTTATTTATTTTATTTATTTTCAATTGAATTTATAATTGGGATGTAAGGATAATTGTTTATATTTTGGTATTTTGAATAATTGGATAATTTATTTATCAATAGAAGTACTCAATTCATTTAATTTAAGACTTCCGCTGTATTTTATTATATTCTAATTATGGTTATGTGCAATGGTTTGTATGATGGACACGGTCTTATTGAGATCCTGGTGTAAACCGTTGATTCAGTGACGGTTCACTCACACTTCTGGTTCAGTCAAAATTGGGGTGTGACATCTCTCTAGAACAGACCTCGTCATATGAATCCAAGCGCAACATGCCAACTGTACTGTAACATATGAGTGTGGTCCATTCCAATAAATATAGAGATCAAACTCCCCCCAGGTATCAGCCATGGGAAAGTCAACGGAATCCTGAGAAGGAGATCTCACTATCCGATGACTCAGCAGAAGATCGCCTGATCACTAAATCAATCGGCGTAAATCACGCTCCAGGGAGGACATTTCGCCACAACAAAAGACATGTCCAGCTCCCACATCTAGGTCACTCCCAACCTATAAATAGAGGAAGCATACCCAGGTAAAAACATAGACATTTTTCTAGCATTCAAACTTAGAGCAAGTTAGCTACACGAATTCCCTTAACTCAAAGGGACAGTCTTTTATACCTGTCCCATAATGCTTGTCCTCGAAACTGACTTAGGCATCAGAGTGGTCAAAGGGTGTCTCCACCTGACCATCATTATGGTGTCCCCTTCTCCTTTTGTAAAAAACAAGCGAGTTAAAGACCAATCCAGTTTGAGACGACAATAGATCCTGTTGTTTTGCATGCTTTTCAAAGAATACACATATGTAATGATAGTATTTTACAAACATTGAAAGGCAAAATATGTTATAATTAAGAGCCAAAAAAATAAAGTTACTTCTTTTTCACCAACTTTGATTACGATAAGCTAGATTTTTTTCATAAGACATTGTTGTATTTTATACATTTTTAAGGAAAAAAATAAACCTTCAAAAAATAAGAAAAATATTGAGTACCTTATATATTGTATATGGATTGAGAGGTTTTTCGAGGTGAACTAGTGAGGTTGGAATCCAAGACCCTTGGCAGTGCTTTAAGCATGGTATGTCTAATTCTTTAGTTTCACATGGGAAGTGGAAAAGACTATGGGGTACCTTGTATATTGTTCTGGGAATTATAAAAGATAAGGTTATTTAGAAGGAAAAATCCCTCCTCCCTTGTGTATGGTTGGTTCCAGGATGCTTTTCACACACACGTGCTTGTGCATCAAGCCGGCCGGTAGTGGGGTGGGGTGGGACGGGGGCGGGTGTGGGTCAGCTCAAGATATATATTTTGGATGAGCTGCTTTTGGTTTGTGTCGAATACAGTTTAACCCGTATGATTAAACCAGATCCGTTGGTGAATAGACTAGTTCTATTCAAAGGGTCACATCCTTATCAAAGGGGTTCAATCTCAACGCTTAGATTAGGATCAGTTAATCCCAGTTAATCCAAGCTGTTAAATCATAAAGTCACATCTGTTTAATAGGACAAATCCTTTGGTAAAATATGCGATCTCAACGCTTAGATTAGGATCAATCAATCCAAGCCATTAGATCGCAAAGGTGCATATATTCAATGTGACAGATCCCTTTGTAAAGGGTGCGATCTGAGCCCTTAGATATGGATCTCTCGATCTGAATCGTTAAATTGAAAGGACAAGACTGCATCGAAGGATACCTTGTAAGAGCATGTCCTCCTCTATAATAGACCCGAGGGGGGAGAGGAGAGCCTTTGATTCGTACACAACTTGGAGTTCTCTCTCTCTCTCTCTCTCTCTCTCTCTCTCTCTCTCTTACAACCATATATCATCTCTCCCCTGTTGCTATTTTACTTGTCACAACCCTTTTCTGATCCAACCAGAATGGTGTGAGTGAATCGTCATTGAACCAACGGTTCACACCAGGATCTCGAATAGGCCGTGTCCACTCATACAAATCATCACACATAACCACAATCAGAATATAAATAGTACAGCGGAAGTTTTTAAATAGAATGAACTGAGTATCTATTGATAATTTAAATAAATATCCAATTATCCAAATTTAAACACATAAAATAATATCCGTACATCCATTTAATCCAACCGAAAATAACTGAAAGAAATAAATAAAATCCGATCAGAGGTACACGTAGAAAGGGCACTCGCATGAAGCGTCATGCTCGTCCTCTCCTGCTTGCACATCCAAAGCAGCTACACCTCCATACGCAGAGCGTTCATGTAGTCATCCACCGTGTAACCTACATCAGCATCTAAAAACAATGTATATACAAAGGGTGAGCTCACAACTTAGCCCAGTAAGACAATTAGACAGTTTCACAATATTATGCATGAGACAATCATTTTATGCTGTGGTCTGGTTTAAGTTTGCAATGTGCTATAGAAAGGTTTGGTGGCCCCCGCACCTCTATACACGAGTGTGTGACACCTCATGGATCACACCCCCATTGGCCCACATGCACCCATCATGGAATAGAGATAGAGCTAGATACCCCCGTACCTCCCCTGATACTCTACCCATACCAGTACCTAAGCCCCTACTGGTCAGGGCTCACAAACTGGGCTCGCAACTAACCAATCCTATATGTCATCAATGTATGCTCTATCCCAGCACAGCCGTCTACGGCATAGAGATAAAGCTAAGGCATTCCCACACCTCCCCTGATGCCCTATCCGCAACTAACCCACTAGGATAGAAACAATACGCAGGTAGACCCTATCCCAACATAACTCCCTACGGCATAGAGATAAAGCTAAAGCATTGTGGACAAGCCAGCGACGACCTCGGAGACCACAATGCCACATAACAATGGTCAGACCAGCATCAACATCGGAGACCACCGTACCACGACCTTCCCCTGATGCCCCACCCGTACTAAGCATGTTAAGACAGAATATTACAAAAAGTGCTAGTGTGAGGAGCGATCCCAGGCCCATGCCCCACTCCACACACTAACGAAAATAATCACATGCTTAACAATCAGATCCTATCAATGCATGAACAATAATAATAACTGAAAGTAAAGGATGGCATGTGAATATGCACAAACATCACATCATAGATATTCAGGTGATTAACAACAACTTACTGTCCATTAATTATTAGGTTTAGGTCAGATTCTCTTACCTGATGCTCGTTCGATAACTTGCTCCACGTCGCAAGATCCAAACGATATGTCACAAAGTCCTACAACATTATTAAGGTTTCATTAGAATATTTTTCTTAGGGTTTCATGTTGGTCGAAAACCAACAAAGTCCAAAACCAGCCTTCCGGCACGACCGGTCGCAACATACCGGGTCGCAAAGACGCGTGAGCAGATCGTCAACCGGTATGGTCGACCGGTATGTCTCCGGAAGACCATACACTTGGTTTTTCGACTGCCGTCGATCATCCTCCATGGATTTCCACGGTTTCTCCTATCCATTATAAGTTTAAACTTGGAGTTAGAGTTATCCCCAACTTATTCAAATCTCTTTTCAATGAATATCATCTCGGAACTCGAATCTAGGGTTTGACGGCAACTTAGGGTTTATTGGCCAAAATAGGGTTTTAGATCAATACCTACTTTGCATGGTATTGATCCACCCACACAACTAACTTAGGGTAAGAAGATTAATTCAAACACTTACCGTTGACTGGCGTAGCGTGAGCGTCGTCGAACGATAATGGCGGCACCTTCTTCTTCTTCCTAGCTCCTTCTCCTTTCCAACCTCTTTCTCTTCTCTAGGGTTTGCTAGAGACAATGGAAAGGATTTGAGGAGGATTAAGGGTGCATTTATAGGCTAGAATTAGGGTTTAGTAACCTATTAGGATTAGGAAAGTCTTAGGATTCGAAATC
Organism: Protea cynaroides; assembly: GCA_028583415.1. Lineage (NCBI taxonomy): Eukaryota > Viridiplantae > Streptophyta > Magnoliopsida > Proteales > Proteaceae > Protea > Protea cynaroides. The sequence goes on from CM053265.1 coordinate 68,033,871, forward strand.
AGGAAAGTGGGACCCTCAGAAGTTAATTTCTGGATTTCCACACTTAGGCCGCAGACTCGACCGGTCGACCGGTACCAAGACCGGTACCATCGACCGGTCAACATAAAATCATGTTGATTCGATCGTCTTTGGTCCAATTTCATACCTGTTTGTCATCCGCTCGTCCCGTCTGGCCCGGTGATGATCGAAAGACCTGTCACGACATCAAAACCAAGGTTTAGACCGGGTTTACGGAGTGCGGGTCTTACATTACTACTTTGTGTAATCGATTTTTTGCATCAACCATTTACATTCGGCATAAGCACCACTTCGAAGTACTCGAAGTGGCGCATCAGACCAAAGCAGGTTTAATGTGGGAAGTTGAAGCTGCTTTATCTTGGAGCCAGATTTGTGATACAACCCGGTTGCATCATTGGGGGCAAATTCTGTCTTTAAGACTATTTTTTTTTTTTGTAAAACTTTAAGACAATATTGAGTGTGATACGACCAGCTTCAATACATTTTCTTCGGGGTCTACTGTTGTATTCATCACTAGAATTTAACTTCTTACATAAACAGATAAGTGATTCCTCATATAAAGTACATATTACCAAAATAGACACTCTATTTTGTTGTAACATTTTCCAAACGAATGATTTTTTTCTACTTTTTTTAAAGCATTCCTTTGCATCTTACGTTAAAACAAATGTTGAAAAATATATTTTTTTTCTAGGCACATTTTCTTTTCACATCATTTTAAATGGAAACAAATGAGTAAGCATTTTTATTTTGAAAAAAAGGGAGGGGGTGAGAAGAGTGTAACTTAAATATATTACCCATATTTCATTTTTTATATAATTTAATAACTCTCTCCTCATCTCCCCTCCCCCAACACTCACACTACAACACATTTGTTAAGTTTTTAATGATGTCTTATCAAACGTGGGCCCAAAAAACTGAACTACTTAAGTTAGCTGAGGAAACTTTCATCTTCATGTGAGATTTAAGGTTTTAAGGGTGGGGATCCTATAGGAACATAACCCAATTTTCCTTTTTATTGACCCATGGTTAAAAGATCTAGTTTTGCATGAATAGTAGGTTCATTCCAATATAAAATCCTCACTACAATAAAACAGCAATCTAATTGTGGATATTTAGGGGGTGTTTGGTAACACTCCAGAAGTTGGATTCTGACTTCTGGAGTATAAATGGAATAGAAGCCTGTTTGGTAACCCGGTTCAGACTTCTGGAGAATCCATGAGTGAACCGGCTCCAAATGAGCTCTAGAATCCAATTTTTTGGAACATCAAATAGATGCTTTTCGACTTCAGAGTACAATTTTGGAGTAAAAATCACCCCACACTACTACTACCACCAACTACCACCACCAACACCACAACCCACCACCCACCACCCACCACCCACCACCCACCACCGCCACCACCCTCCACCACCCACTGCCGCCACCACCACACCGCCACCACCCACCGCCACCACTACCCACCACCACCACCACCACCATCCTCAATCACCACCTACCGCCACCTACCATCGCCACCACCACCAACCACCGGCCACCAACCACTGCCACCACCACCCATCGCCACCTACCATCGCCACCACCACTAGCCACCAACCACCCCCACCACCACCTACCGCCACTACCAACTATCACCCACCACCATCGCCACCACCACCACCCCTCGTCACCACCACTACCAACCACCCACCACCGCCACCACCATCCACTACCACCCACCGCCACCGCCACCACCACCATCCTCAATCACCACCCACCGCCACCTACTATCGCCACCGCCACCTACTATCGCCACCAACCACCACCACCACCACCCACCACCACCACCAACTATCACCCACCACCACCACCACCCCTCGTCGCCATCACCACCAACCACCCACCACCGCCACCTACCATCGCCACCACCACCAGCCACCAACCACCGCCACCACCACCCACCACCAGCCACCAACCACCGCCACCACCACCCACCACCACCACCAACTATCACCCACCACCACCGCTACCACCATCCACTACCACCCACCACCACCACCACCACCCTCCACCACCACCCCCCCCCCACCGCCACCCTTCACCACCACCTCCCACCCCCCACCACTACTCTGGAGTCCATGACTAAATTAGGTTAACAAACATGTTTCTACTCCCTCATACTCTAGAATTCTTTTGAAATTGGAGTAGAAATTTGAACCATAAATAAGAATCCCAGAGTTGAAGTTTTATCAAACAGCCCCTTAATTGCAGTTTTTTAAAATCACAGTGATAAAAATCTAATAATTGCGGTTTCTTCATGTGCAGTAACATGGGATACCTTTTGTTGCGATACATAAAAACCAGCCTTCTGTTCCTACAAAAACGAATTTACAATTACAAATCATAGTAATATGAGATACTTATTGTTGCAGTATTTAAAAACTGCATTAAGAAATGACATTTTAACTATGGAAATAAAACTGCATCAATTTATATTTTTTCCTCCCAACCAGTGAACCCTAATTCCCCCCTGTCAAGTTTCCAACTCAAAAATTCGAACTTGTAAGTGGAGGGACTCTCCATATATAAGACCACAGGATTCCAATCTCATTAGCAATGTGGGACTATTCCCAATACTCTCCCTCACATGTAACCCCACCGTTAGGTGGTGTATATGTGGTGGTATATGTGGCATTACATGACACTTTTCAGGTGACTGGTCCCTTTTCTTAGGTGACTGATCCCTCTTTGGGTGACATATATTCTCTCTTTTGCATGATCGTCCCTCTTTGGGTGACCATAGTCCCTCTTTTGTGCATCTTATGTCCCCTTTTCGATGACTTGACCTCTTTTTTTAGGGTTATTATGAGAGGAAACCTGGAGTTCTGATACCATGTCAAGTTTCCAACTCAAAAGTTCGAACTAGTAAATGGAGGGACTCTCCATATATAAGACCACAAGATTCCAATTTCATTAGCAATGTGGGACTATTCCCAATATCCCCCTCGTCCAAATTCAATCTCACCCAAATGCACCCGTAGGCTGTCTACCCTGATCATTCCTCGCTCTTTAGCAAACTTGCAGCCTACTAACTTATCTCTTATTTGATATCTCTTTTTCTCTTGCTCTTTTAGTTACAGATAGCAAATTGTAGGTAATATGCAGCTATAGGCCATTGCTGTGGATTTTTTTTATCTTGTATTGCAAAAAAAACCACTGTTATATTATGCTTTTTTTTTTTTTTGTAATGTCTTAAAAAATACAACTTCAGAATCATTGCAAGAGTAGTTGTTATCAGTTAACAATTAATTCTTAAATTGAAACACGTTAAAAAATAAGCCTACCTTATCTATAATTGGATTATTTGAGTGTTTCACTTATAAACATTGAATAAATCAACTTAATTTTAGGGGAGTTATGGAATGGTGGATGCAACTTGGTTGAGTTTCCTTACTACACACAATAGTAATGTAGCTTGAGGTCTAAATTTTAGTGTGAGGTAGGACCCACTTTACCTCTTCATGTATCAAAGCTGGGCTCAGACCACTCTTACCTCTTGTCAAAACCAAGTAGATGAAAGTGGTTAAAAACCAATAGTATGAAAGTGGTAAAAAACCATTAGTGGTTTGATGATTCCAGACATTCAAAAAACAACACAAATTGGTGTGGAGAATAATGAATGATCCGATTAACTTTGTTGGGAACAAATAGTACCCATTAGTACAAATAGTACCCATCAATAGGAGCATGCCACGTTGGCAATCACAATCAAATAGGAGCACGAAACATCTACAAAACAGATCAATAGGAATGTGACATGTCAATATGTGCAAAACCTCTTATAGTTCGACGAGGGCAGTCTCGTCTTTTTGGCACAAGAAACACCGACCAGACCAACCTACGGGTTGCAACACTTCGGCTTCCGCAAAACCCATAGCACTGACCATACCGACCAATAAGAGCTCACTATGTTGGCTTGTGCAAAACACGCAAATCAATGGGGGCAAAGTTGGCTTTCCACTCGTAGCGTGCCAAGGACGCCTCGACCACCTCCTGCTTAAGTCAAAGGCAAATTCGACTATTGTCACTGGTTTTCGCCCGAGGCTCCAAGTGAGGACACCTGTCAATAGAGGAGCAAATCAAGCGGTCAGGGGCGGGTTCCGAAACCCTGAGGCCACTCCGATACCTAAGTCAGTATCAGAACAAACAAATGGAAAATCGTGTCAGAGAACACGAGATTCCAATAAAAAGGGGTCAGATTAATTTTGACAGGGTAGGGGCTTAAAGAGCTTGGGAGCATAAAGAATTTAGAACACTATATTGTTCACCTTAATGCCTTCGCTTGGCGGGTATTTATAGAGGTTGGAGTGGGCTAAGATTGCTTTTTGACTACTATGACCTCTCTGGCATGTTAGGCCCACAGTTGATGACATGTCGAGTTCTTATCCTTTTGCCAGGTCGGTGCGACTGATCGAGAGGACGTAATGTGATCTAACCCTTTGTAGATATAGGATAGGTACGGCACTGAGGGGTTTTGGTCCAATTAGAACCAAAACCGTGCACATCATCATCCATTGCATTCGCCCTCAATTTGACTTGGATGGAGACCTTTCTTGTGACATGGCCACCTGTAAACCACTAAATGGCCAAATCAGGAGGACGCCATATGATGGCGCTAACTGTGGGCCACTCCCAAGATTGTAGGGAGGTGGCAGACATTCCCCTACCTGGCGTAGGGTGACACATGTTTGTTCTTCACTAGTCGAGAGGTTCGGTGGTAAGTACACAACCCTTATTGTACGAGGGGTCGGCGATTGTTGAGTGATGGCAAGCATTTCCCTCCCATCATAGGATGGCACGTGTACACTCCGCAGGACGAGGGGTTCGGACATGTGTCCCTTCTGGATTGGAAGCCAACATCTATCCCCATTACCAATATAGACCACTTTACCGACTACTATAAATAGATTTCAACCATACAAGTAGGTTTTTTTTGCTGTGCATCTATTACTTTCTATTACTTCGCTTTCCTCTACCTAGGGCCAGGCTTTTCGAAGTACTGGTCGGACATACCTGTTTGCTGTTCGGAGTTTTGACTTAAGCCTCAAAGGTGGTCCCTATGCCCAAAGCCCGACCTCCTTTGTTTATCTTCGTGTCTCCAGCAGGTAGACCCCACCACTGAGGATCATGATCATGGATTCTAGCAGCATGCCAACAATGGAGTTCAAACCTAAAATTTGATACTTAACCAATACATGAGACCTTTTTCCTATTCAATGGTTATGATTGTCCTACTTGACTTGGTTTGTTATAGAGCATGGGGCTTAAGTTACGTTATCTGGATGTGATCACATCCATTGAGTCTCCTCTTTACTTGATTTTAGATGTGTTGAGGTTGTTTTTTGTGGCTATTGGATTTTTTTTTTCTTGCTTCCACGTTAGGAAACTTTTTGTCCCTTTTTCCGGTTATAGACATATTTATCTTGTTGTAATTTTTTTTGTGCAAATGATATTTTACTGATTGATTACAAGAGAAATAAAAAGTGGAGGAAAGTGAAAATTTCAAATTTAAAAAAGAAAACTTATGTTATTATTATTGCACATGTTATCACATGGCTAACTAAATAACTCCAATTCATTCACTATTTATTATTAACTTTCACTTTACTTTGCATTCAATTCCGTTGTATTTTTAAAGTAAAATAAAGATTACATCTAAAATATAATATTACTAAATATTTGTTTTCTGTTTTTGTAAATGTTAAAATTTTAAGTAGTATATATAATGAAAAATTACAAATACTACACCTGGACTATGGACTAATTACACTTACCACCCACTAGTTCTAACAATAGCACATACCACCTATACTTTCAACAATGTGTAACAAGAAGGCTAACCCGATACATGATTTGGTCGAGGACGACGTTTCAAAGGAGTCAAGCAAAGAACCTTTGCTGCAGGAAGAGGTGATGGGAGCCCTTAGAAGATGATGTCTAGCTCATACTAAAAAATTTATGGACAAAACTACCCTCAATGGAAGTTGAAATATCGTATTTACCCTTAATAAGACTTGATGTTTTCTCTGGATTTTGTTCTGACGGAGGAGAAAGAGATGCAGGCTAAGCAACATCATTCAAACAGATCTAATACTCCACTCTCCAACCTTTACCTCTTCTCCCACCTTCTTCAACGCCGCCCGTGAGCCCCAACTCCCACTCTTGCCTCCTTCGGCAGCCCCTCCCCTAGGCAACCCTCTTCCGATAGCTCTCTTTCCCAAGAAAGCCTATTCCCGCAACCCCCCTTTCCCCCGATTACTCTCTTCATGCATCCCACTTTCTATCCTCACCTTTGTCTCTCTCCACCATTTATATCTTATGAGCAAAACCCCCCATAAAACTCAGCATTACTTCGGCAGCTCGTGGAGGAGTCCCACAATGACCAACAATGACGGTATTGGCCAAGGCAACAAGATCGGGACCAGTGCCACCAAACAACTTTAAGAGCTGATGGAGACATTAGGAGGGGCGAGATCTGATCCATAGCAAAATTGATATAATAATCGAATTTTCTTCCCTTTGATAGGTAAGATCCATCTCCTCACCAAGGTGAGTTTGAAAACCCTATTTTTTTTTTAACCGTAGCTACCCATACATCTTTCTATTGTTAGCAGACAAAATATCCATCGTGCCCTGCAATGAAACTCAATAATCATCATCAACTACGAGTCTAGCTCCACCCAAGCAGATCCAATAGCCGCCAACATCTACTCCAATTATGGTTCCCAATCAATCCAAGCCATAGTAGTACGGGCCGATGTATTGGACCCGGTCTAGTTCAAGTCCCTTTTCGACCAGGCTGAACAGGCCTTCGGCACTCAGGTTCATATCTTGGTCAACTATGTGGGGATCTTTGATGCCAAGTAACCTATCCTAGCCAACACCATCGTCGACGACTAGAACTCCATGTTTGCCCTCAACATCAAAGGTTCCTTCTTGTGCTCTTGAGAGGTAGCCAACAGTGTTTTCCATGGCAGTGATGGGTGCATTATCTGCATCATGATGTCGTTAGTGGCTTTGTTGTTGCCTGGATACAGCCTACGTAGTGTCGAAGGCTATGGTGGAGATGATGACCAAGATCTTGGCCAAGGAACTCAAGGGGCACGTGAATCATTGCCAACCGTGTTGCCCTAGGCCCAATTGCCACATAGTTGTTCTTCACTAGGAAGACAAAGGAGACCATCAAGAGGATGGTGGACTCCTGCCCCTTGGATTGACTCGGGGAACCTCAAGCTATCTCCCATATCATCGGATTCATTGCCTCCCATACCGGCGAGTGAATTAGTGGCCAGGTCATATGCGTCAATGGTGGCTTTGTTGTCTGAATATTTAATGATTTCAATAGAAGACTAAAATTGTCATTTTCATTTTTCCCAGCTTAAAACCATAAGGGTAAAATTGTAAGTCAATTTTTTTGGTTACCACCGTCAATTAAATGGGAACGGATGTAATTGTCAGAAACTAGTGGGGGGTAAGTGAAATTAATCCATACTCCAGGGGATAGTACATGTAATTTACCCTTTATACAATCATATTGGGTAAATGTTATAAAAGTTTCCATTTTAGGTTTGAAATATTTTACTTTCCTTCTCTTTGATTTCCCTTACAAGCAAACGGAACCTACATGGAAATTTTTTTATTATTTTTCATGTAAAATTTTCTTACTATTTCAGTGATTTTCTTTGTATTTTAGGTAAAGCCAAACAATGAAAAATCTTATTTTAGAGAAAATTTTTCCTTTTCCCACCATTGTACATTGAAACAAACAAAGGAATTCATCTCAACCATAGGAAGAGCACACAAAAGTTAAGATATTAATATGGTTTCGGTTTCAATTCCCAAGCTAGACACCCCTAACTTGGGGCTGAATATTTATAATGTGGTAGTTCATTTGATGTTTAAATTTGATGGACATATTGTCCACTTCAACATTTTTTTATAATTAAATATAAATTAATATAATATTCCCATGTTTTACATTAAGGGTCTCAAAAAAAATCTATTAAAAAAATATAAGGAGAAATTCATACATATGGTATTAGTAAAATAGTTGAAATAAACCAAATTTTAGAAGGTAGCCTATTAAAGGGATCAAAAAAACTATTTAACGGTTAGCAAATTAAATCAATTCCAAATATGATGATAGGTTTCATTACATGGTAGATTAGTGGTTATACGGGTGAGATAAGTAACAAAATTGTACAAGCAACCTCTAGAGGACGATTTATGGATTTCCTTGAATGTCCATTAATATTCAAACACATCCTTTTATTTCAAAAGCTGAGGGTGCAGGCCCCTTCTTCTTTTTATATTTTTTTATTCAATTGTTAAAGATGAATTATTATCATCACAATGTTTTTAATTTTTTTCAAGTATTACAAGACATTTGTTCTGCCGTGTGAATTGGAGATGTGTCTATCTTGACCGTTGGATAAAAGAATAAATGGTCTAGATTATCCACATGCCAAATTTCATAATCCAATTCAATCAAATAACCCCTCTGGTAATGACATGTATTCCATGTATATCTATGCATGTGTACTACTACTCTAGACATTACCAAATATTCTACCTACTTTGAGCAAGAATAGGTGGTGGCTTTGATTAAAAATTGTAAAAATAGATGGTCCATATTTGTCTTTAGCTTTGTGGAAACGTCAAATTCCATTGTTACAAGAATAACTACCCTTTATTAAAATTTATAAGCGGAAGAAACCCTTTTGCTCTTCTTCCTTGAGTCCCCGCCCCTTCCCATCAAGGTTCAAGAACACGAGACCAGCCCTACCTGATTTGGACCAATTCGGCAAAATTGGATTGGAACTAGCCAAGATCAGGAAAAAAGAAAAAGCCCTAAAATCATCTAGGCATGTGCAAGAATCGACTTAAGAAAGATTTGGATTGGGTGTTGCACGGGATCCACCCAGCAGGCCGATCCCGTGCAACACCCAAAAACATGCTTCCCATGCTTTACATTGACATGACACAGTGGTCGTTGTTGTTGACGTAGGTTAATCAAATGAATCAAACCCCCTTTCCCTTTCTGTCATAAACAAAATATTTTAGTTAAAAACCTGTGCTCATTTTTTTCATGTATACAGTGGCAGCAAGTGCATGCAATCATGCGATAAAATACAAGACATCTAATTCCCAACAAATCCACTAATAGAGTGTTGATCCATTGAACATGTGATCAGGTCTCATGCACTTGAATCACCTTTCCAATAAAGGCCTAAATAGTCAAGGAAGACTGAAAAATATCAGAAAAGAGAGCAAAATGACAAGAAAATGTGGAAAAGAATTCCCATAGTAACATTATGGGGGTCTTTTCCATTTTGCCACGAATGTGAATGAGAATACAGGAGGGGATTAACAACGGGTGCACTTATATCTAGTTGGAAAGGAAAAAGATCGTCTCCAGTCCGTCCAGCCGTTTAGTCGTGGACGGACGGATCTATTTAAAGGACACGCCCCATGTATTGGCATGCGTGTCCTTTAATCCAGCCGTCCGATCCACGGACCGGACGACCGGGACGGATGGAGACGATCCAAGTCCAGTTGGAAATGGACTATGAAGGAGTGGTCCACTGTTTGCTATCTAAGAAAATACCATGGGTCTGCTTACAGCAGTGGTGTGTCATCATGGAAAATTTTGATGTGGTGGAATTGAGAATCATTTATGGTTTTAGAGAATCCAATATAATGACAGATTCTATTGCAGAGAAGATAGCTCAGTCTAAGTCTACATAGCAATTGAGGACATGTCTGAATTTTGTGGCCTGTGATGTTGTATAGGATGCATCAAAGAGACCAAGATATAGATTTGTAAAATGTAAATGAGCCTTAGAAAGGGCCCTTCTGATGGCAATGCCAAAGATGGGGTATTCCTTTCTTAAAGGGTGATATTTGTATTTTTTACATTATTTTTTATTAATAAATTATTTGGATCTTTAGTGAAAAAAAAAGAAAAAAAGAAAAAAGAAAGAATGAGAATAAATTACTGCTTGTATTTCATTATAGGTTATATTAATCCAGCTATGATTCTAACCTTGATGAAGAACATGACTATGAACCAATTTAGTTAATCCCAAGGGGGTAGCTGAGTCAGCAAGGAGCCTACACCTCAAGAAGAGGTAGGTGCGAGTTCGACTCCTCTTACTCCCCTTGGGACTACTCACACGTGGTGTTAAGTGCTCTTTTTTTCTATTATGGCTGCAAGTGGAATGATTCTCATTCAACCCCGGGAATGACCGATCCATGTGGTTGCAGAGTCAATATGGATCACAGGATTAGTCAGGCCAAAAGTTTGAATACCCTCATTCAACCCTAGAATGACCTGGTCCATGTGGTTGTGGGGTCAATATGGACTGCAGGATTAGTCAGGCCAAAGGTTTGAATACCCGTCATAGCAAAAAAAAAAAGAACCAATTTAGTTAATCAAGACGGTTTTGATCTTACTCCAAAAAATGGAAATGATTAGGTAAGTTCTGATTAAGTTAAATCTTCTCAATCGACACCTTTATTTAGGGTGGATTTCATTAGTAAATTTGGATTTGGGCATTATTCGAAAAAAAACTTTCGGAATTATTCGTTTTGATAATTTAAAATTTTGGTAAAAAAAAATGTCTTACAAAAACGAACTTAAAATATAATTCGTATTTGATAGATTTGAGGATTATTCGTTTGACAGAAACAATTTGGATAAAAAAATTCCAATAATTATAATTTATATTTAATATTTGTTGCAACTATTTTTTCATTACAAATCCCATTTTCCCTACTAATTAAAAAACACAAAATATAATCTTAATCTTAGAGCTTTACTCTAAGAATGTAATCAAAACCAAACAATGAAAAATCTTATTTTAGAGAAAATTTTTCCTTTTCCCACCATTGTACATTGAAACAAGCAAAGGAATTCATCTCAACCATAGGAAGAGCACACAAAAGTTAAGATATTAATATGGTTTCGGTTTCAATTCCCAAGCTAGACACCCCTAACTTGGGGCTGAATATTTATAATGTAGTAGTTCATTTGATGTTTAAATTTGATGGACATATTGTCCACTTCAACATTTTTTTATAATTAAATATAAATTAATATAATATTCCCATGTTTTACATTAAGGGTCTCAAAAAAAAATCTATTAAAAAAATATAAGGAGAAATTCATACATATGGTATTAGTAAAATAGTTGAAATAAATCAAATTTTAGAAGGTAGCCTATTAAAGGGATCAAAAAAACTATTTAACGGTTAGCAAATTAAATCAATTCCAAATATGATGATAGGTTTCATTACATGGTAGATTAGTGGTTATACGGGTGAGATAAGTAACAAAATTGTACAAGCAGCCTCTAGAGGACGATTTATAGATTTCCTTGAATGTCCATTAATATTCAAACACATCCTTTTATTTCTAAAGGTGAGGGTGCAGCCCCTTCTTCTTTTTATATTTTTTCATTCAATTGTTAAAGATGAATTATTATCATCACAATGTTTTTAATTTTTTTCAAGTATTACAAGACATTTGTTCTGCCATGTGGAATGGAGATGTGTCTATCTTGACCGTTGGATAAAGAATACATGGTCTAGATTATCCACATGCCAAATTTCATAATCCAATTCAATCAAATAACCCATCTGGTAATGACATGTATTCCATGTATATCTATGCATGTGTACTAGTACTCTAGACATTACCAAATATTCTCCCTATTTTGAGCAAGAATAGGTGGCTTTGATTAAAAATTGTAAAAATAGATGGTCCATATTTATCTTCAGCTTTGTGGAAACATCGAATTCCATTGTTACAAGAATAACTACCCTTTATTAAAATCTATAAGCGGAAGAAACCCTTTTGCTCTTCTTCCTTGAGTCCCCGCCCCTTCCCATCAAGGTTCAAGAACACGAGACCAGGCCTACCTAATTTGGACCAATTCGGCAAAATTGGATTGGAACTAGCCAAGATCAGGAAAAAAGAAAAAGCCCTAAAATCATCTAGGCATGTGCAAGAATCGACTTAAGAAAGATTTGAATTGGGTGTTGCATGAGATCCACCCAGCAGGCTGATCCCGTGCAACACCCAAAAACATGCTTCCCATGCTTTACACTGACATGACACAGTGGTCGTTGTTGTTGACGTAGGTTAATCAAACGAATCAAACCCCCTTTCCCTTTCTGTCATAAACAAAATATTTTAGTTAAAAACCCGTGCTCATTTTTTTCATGTATACAGTGGCAGCAAGTGCATGCAATCATGCGATAAAATACAAGACATTTAATTCCCAACAAATCCACTAATAGAGTGTTGATCCATTGAACATGTGATCAGGTCTCATGCACTTGAATCACCTTTCCAATAAAGGCCTAAATAGTCAAGGAAGACTGAAAAATATCAGAAAAGAGAGCAAAATGACAAGAAAATGTGGAAAAGAATTCCCATAGTAACATTATGGGGGTCTTTTCCATTTTGCCACGAATGTGAATGAGAATACAAGAGGGGATTAACAACGGATGCACTTATATCTAGTTGGAAATGGACTATGAAGGAGTGGTCCACTGTTTGCTATCTAAGAAAATACCGGGGGTCTGCTTACAGCAGTGGTGTGTCATCATGGAAAATCTTGATGTGGTAGAATTGAGAATAACTTATGGTTTTAGAGAATCCAATATAATGGCAGATTCTATTGCAGAGAAGATAACTCAGTCTAAGTCTACATAGCAATGGAGGACATGTTTGAATTTTGTGGTCTGTGATGCTGTATAGGATGCATCAAAGAGACCAAGATATAGATTTGTAAAGTGTAAATGAGCTTTAGAAAGGGCCCTGCTGATGGCAATGCTAAAGATGGGGTATTCCTTTCTTAAAGGATGATATTTGTATTTTTTACATTTTTTTATTAATAAATTATTTGGATCTTTAGCTGAAAAAAAAAGAAAAAAAAGAAAAAGAAAAAAGAAAGAATGAGAATAAATTCCTGCTTGTATTTCATTATAGGTTATATTAATCCAGCTATGATTCTAACCTTGATGAAGAACATGACTATAAACCAATTTATTTAACTCCAAGGGGATAGCTGAGTCGGCAAGGAGCCTACACCTCAAGAAGAGGTAGGTACTGAGTTCGAGTCCTCTTACTCCCTTAAGAGGTAGGTACTGAGTTCGAGTCCTCTTACTCCCTTGGGACTACTTAAGTGCTCTTTTTTTTCTATTATGGCTGCAAGTGGAATGATTCTATTCAACCCTGGAATGACCTGGTCCATATGGTTGCGGGGTCAATATGGATCGCAGGATTAGTCAGGCCAAAGGTTTGAATACCCTCATTCAACCCTGGAATGACCTGATCCATGTGGTTGTGGGGTCAATATGGACCGCAGGATTAGTCAGGCCAAAGGTTTAAATACCCGTCATTAACAAAAAAAAAAAGAACCAATTTAATTAATCAAGACGGTTTTGATCTTACTCCAAAAAATGGAAATGATTAGGTAAGTTCTGATTAAGTTAAATCTTCTCAATTGACACCTTTATTTAGGGTGGATTTCATTAGTAAATTTGGATTTGGGCATTATTCTAAAAAAAAAAACTTTCAGAATTATTCGTTTTGATAATTTAAAATTTTGGTAAAAAAAATGTCTTACAAAAACGAACTTAAAATATAATTCGTATTTGATAGATTTGAGAATTATTCGTTTGCCAGAAACAATTTGGATAAAAAATTCCAATAATTATAATTTATATTTAATATTTGTTGCAACTATTTTTTCATTACAAATCCCATTTTCCCTACTAATTAAAAAACACAAAATATAATCTTAATTTTAGAGCTTTACTCTAAGAATGTAATCAAAACCAAACCTAAGAAATATATAAATTTCAATAACTTTTTTTTTTACCAACATAATAACCATAAAATTCCAGCTTCGATAAAAAAAACTCATAATATTTAGAACTCAAAATAAGCTGAAATTTGGACTTGAAATTATTTAGAATAATTTGGATTGGCTCAATTAATCATAATATTTATTTGAACTCAAAAAAGGTGACTTTTTCTTACTCATTGGATATACTTCCGATTCAATCCAATAATTCACAAATAATTCGGCGAAATAAATAACTGTGTGTACAAGCGCAGACTTGGGTTTTACATCTAATTCACTTTAACAGCACAAAGCCCAATACCCAGTCCAATGTTATGAGTCGAGCTAATCTATAGGGGATCAGTCGGTTTGCCTACCAATACATGGGGAGATGGGTCGACTGAAATCCTGCCTTGTGACGGCAGGTCGGTAAGAGACGATTTGATTGGAGTCTATGGACCGATCAATTCGGAAAAAAAAAACCCTCTGTAATGACTGCCACTTGGTAGTGAAGAATCTGATCAATCATAGGGCGACGTGTCTCACTGGCAAACAGTAGTGAGTCACTACAGAGAATCCTGTGAGTCACTACAGAGAATCCTGTTCCAGCCAACTCACTCAAAAACTAGATCCGACAAAACCGTGGCCCTTGAACGAGATATGGTGGGTTTAAAATCAGAATTTTTTTTTTTTTTTATTTATTTTTTTTTGCTGTTTGGGTTAAAGAAAATTATCTCCAGGAAAATGTATAGGAATTGGACAAATGATGGAATCCCCACATTGACAAGTCAGCAAATTATTAATACTATTTTATTAAAAAAATTTAATAATATTTTATGGGGACGGTTTTGGTGTAATATTTAATTAGGGGTGGTATCGTCATTACAATCCTTGTGAGAAGTGTAGGGGAACGTTGCCAGTTGCTACTATCAGATTGCGTGCAGCTTACGCCAACATCTCAGCCAATAAGAAGAGTGAATCAGGAATTTACCTTGAGTGTTTGGTTATTGGCTTATATTATCAGTACTCTGGTTTAAGAGATTCCAATCCAATGGTTAAATAATGGGGTCAACAAGATTTATGGATGATGTAAGGCTTTAGCAAAACAAAAACCTTTATGAATCATGGGCCAAGCCGGGGTGAGGTGGAGGAGGGACAAGATAATCTTGCATCCTTTAAGAGGGCTTTACATTCGACCAGACGCGGAGAGACGGAGAGCTCCGGCCGCCGATCATTATCAGAAAACCCTAATACACGACACAGAGAGAGCATCGATTGTGATTTGTGAAGCGTAAATCAGAAGAAGCAAAAGAAAAATGGCTGGAGTTGGTCCATTGACGCAGGACTGGGAACCCGTGGTGATCCGAAAGAAGGCTCCCACCGCTGCGGCTAAGAAAGATGAGAAGGCTGTTAACGCCGCTCGCCGCGTCGGCGCTGACATAGAAACCATCAAGAAGTGTAGGTTTTTGTTTCCTTCTATGAACCAGGGTTTCCTCTTCCTCATTCTTGTTTTGTGCAACTGTTTATGTCGATTCTCAATTTTTTTTTATAAATTTGTTTTCTGGAAAATTTTAAAAGGTTAATATTTGGTTGGAATACCGAATAAATGTTCGACTGTGCTAGATCATATTTTTTTTTCTTCCAAACTTCTGTTATGATATCGCTTAACAAATTGGGAATCCATTATTGTTGAAGTTATGGATCTGTAGTTTTTAGGTTTTGCTTAATTTATTGGGGAATTCCAATATAAATCTAGCCAATAAATTTGCTATTTCTGGAAACTGGATCCTATATTCAATTGTTGTTTGGAGAACTTCGTTGGCCAGCGATTACATGTAAGTTCTGTTTGGTCAACCAGAAACAAGAGCAAGAGCATCTGAGCAACAAGGGCGTTAAGGCACACAAAGGTGCATTGCCTTTACGGAGTGTTGCTAGGTAAGGGCCCTTGAAAATAATGGCCATATCGAATGAGAAGTATTTCTAATTTCTTGATTTGCAGTTTCACTCCTTTCTAATTTATACAAGCCATATTGTCCAAGGAAGAGTTTCTTTATATTCCTCCATTGAGTAAGAGTATGAGGGTTCCCAAATCCCGAGTGTAAGATTAAGGTAATTGGGTCAGGCCAGCTCTTGAGTGTAATTTCACAAGATTAGACATAGAGTTTGATTCGCAGCTTCCAAAGCTTGATTCTGATTTAATTGCAGGGTTGATAAGTATTAAACATCGATATACTTAACCGCCCGTAAAATATGTGGTGTCTACTTGGCGTGATCTTGATTTAACATATCCATTAATGGATTGGAACTATTCATACTTCTTTTCCTTTCTCTTTCTCAATCTAGGCTTTTTAGGGCTTTTATAATTGTTTGACACTTGCAATTTTAGTTATATTTGTATATGTGGCATAGCATCTATATTAGATGTCAGCTTCCAATTCTTACACTTTGTCGTTTTTTTCCCTTTCTCTTTACAGCTACCGCAGGGACAAACAAAGCTGCCTCTAGCAGTACATCTTTAAACACAAGGAAGCTTGATGATGAAACTGAAAATCTTGCCCGTGAGTTTTTTTAACTTTATCATTATGGAGTTCTAAATAGGCATGATGATGGATTTTTTGTTGTATAAATAGCTGTTGTCTGCCAGTGGTGTAGTGGATGGTGAATGTAGTGATATAATTTTTTTCTTTTAATGGTTTATATCCTCATCCAAATATCTAGATAGGTTAAGCAATGCCCTTGTTAAATATAAACGGGCCTATTTAATTGATAATATGTACTTGATTGATTTATCCAGTAAGTCCCTGGAGTATGTGAATTCCACTCCTCTCCCAAAGATAAAAACTGGTCGTTCCTTTCACTGTTGAAGCATGACTTTACCTGAAGAAGAGTGTGCACACTTGCGGCTAGTTGGAGTGATCTGTAGATCATATAAGATTGCAGTCAAAGTGTTGGTTGTGAAACAAAATGGCATGATTTATGGATCGATTTTGCATTTTAATCTATTAACCATGAATTGACTTGAACATACTTGTGGCTAGGTTGGACTGTCCTGGAGATTATATAAAACTGCAGTCGAAGTGTTGGTTGTGAAACAAAAATGGCATAATTAATGGATCAATTTTGGATTGATCTATTGCATATGGTGACATAGCCTCATCTGTAGTGTATATTGGCTCCTTCAGTTGGGCATTCCTTTGTTTGGATTGGCTTGAATAAAGAGCCATTCTTGTTGGTATCGCTTGGAATCTCATCCTTCTATCTAAATTTTTGTGTAAGTTGTATGTGGATGGATTGATGGATCACTTCTTTTGGTTTATCAGAATTATGGGGAGTAGCAAGGTTGTCAAGGTGTGGCCTAGGTATCCAATTGCCTAGGAAATTAGGCCACTTTAGTCGCCTGGCTTGCACCTTGGTTGCTTTGGGTGGCCGGTGACCCTCCAAGGCCTTGGATTGCCTTGTCGCTGTGCTAACCTTGGGTAGTAACTTATTTAAGTTTGGTTAGAATTTTGGATTTCCTTTCATGTAGCTGCATACTGATGACCGACTTATTATGCATGTTGCATAATAAGGTAAATGAATAAATATTATGAAATACTTGTTGAAAAATTATAAAATGTTTTGTTTATTAAAATAGGATGCACAGGAGAGTAGGAGTTGTATAATATATACCATGATTTCTTAAATTGGCATGTGCGTTGGAAAAGCTAGATTGAATAAGGTGAGATTGGTCATTTTCTAATGGCTAAAACAATATTTTCTGCTTTCCTGCTTCTACCTTTTCTTCGGAGCCAACTTGGATGTGAGTCGTGTGACCTTCATTTTATGAAGATGCAGTGAGGATCATCATGCATTCCTCTTTTTTTTTTTTTTTTTTTGGGGGGGGGGGGTGGGGTGGGTCGGGGTGGGTGTTGGGGTTAATGGGGGAGCATACGTTTTGATTTGCAGAGGTTTCTAGTTTTCTTGTTGTCTACTTGGTTTCCTTTTTCTTTCTTTAAATTTGAAGAGTCTGGTAATGTATTAATTTATAAATATTTTCTTATCACTACCAATGTTTTTCTTTCTTTGGGTACTGTTGCTACTCTTTCTTGGGTGATGGTGCTGCTATTCTTATGCTATTGTTCACATGGTCTTTAATTTTTTTGGATGTGCAGGGGGTGTTGGGTGGGTGGATGGGGACCATTCTTAGTACTATATTGATCTTCATCACTATATTCTGTTATTGTTTGCATATCAGTTTCTTAGAAAATTTGATTTTTTGCTCAAAAGATTTAAATTACATATTAGTTCTTATAAACTGTGCACAGAAAAAATTACCTGTTCCGAATCAAAAGTAAATAAGGGGAAAAAGGTTAGGTGGAGATTTTAGGGAGAGCTAGAGAATTTTTGGTGGATGTGGAAGAGGGGAAAAAATCACAATATGGTAGAGGAGATGAGAGAGTGGAAGGTAGAATGGAGACGGAGAATCTTGTAATGAGGTTGTGTTGTAACAATAAGTTATTAGTTTGGGGAGGATAACGAGAAACAATATAACAGGCTAAAATTGGGAGTAACTGAGTAGGAAATGGAAGAAATTTGGGAGGGGGGAGGGGATGAAGATGAAAGATCGAGTGGTGATGAATAGGAGTAGACATAGGCGTTGGAAATAGACCCACATTGCTTAGACACTGGAACCTTGGGTGCCTTACATAGTTGTTAAGGCGTCGCCTAGGCGTCCAGGCCTGATTCCAGGGCCTGGGCGCCTTACGAGTGTTGCCTGGGCGGTCGCCCAGGCTCTCTGGTCGTCGCCTAGGCGCCGTCTTGGACACCTTGGGCGCCTAGAATGCCTGGGCGGTCGCCTTGGGTCTTATATGTGTTTTTTTCCCCTTTGATCTCTGAATTTGCTTCACAGGATTTATTATGCTAGACAGGAACAACATTTATCAGACAGTACTTATTTATGACTAATTTCATTTAAGTAAATGTTTCTTAAATAAACAAATACCCCTATTTGAATCCAATAAAAATAGTTTAAAATTCAAATTCCAGAAGGATAAAAAGACAACCCTCCAGTTCAAGAACAAAAATCGTATTTTCGGGTGCGGGGGTGATTTTCAACTTCAAAATTCTAGGTTTTTTTTTCAAATATAAAAATTTCATAAATCTTATTATAGTAAAGCATCACTAAAAACCAAGAGCGCGCCAAAATAATCTCTTGCTTTGATGCCCAAAAAATAATTTACATTCAGACGACTTTTAACAGCATTCGCGTGCTTCGAACAAGGTTTGACCGGAGTGTAACTCCTTCATTATAACTCGGATTCAAGCAATCTAATATTTGTTGGAAAACTGATTATACTAGCTTTGCAACGAATTTGGGATTGCTTAAATCCGAAGTATATTAAAGGAGTTACGTTCCGGTAAAATTTGTTAGAAATAAGCAAATGTTAGTCATAAATACGTGTTGCCTACTTAACTCAATTATTTGTTTCTTTGTTGGTTTTCTTATATTAATTAAGCTATGTCTTAAATGTTTATTTATGTAGAATGATGCATATATATATATATATATAAACATTAATATAGCATTAATATTTAAAAAAAAAATACACTGGGAAAGCCTTGGTCGCCTAGGCGCCCAGGATGGCCTCAAACGCCTTGAATCGCCTTGTCGCCTTGACAATATGGTGCCTTATATATGTGAGTCCCTCCACTTATTAGTTCAAACTTTTGAAATGGAAACTTAACATGGTATCAGGTTGGGTTGCTGTTTTGAGTCTTCTGAAGTTCTTCATGGTGTGCAGCCACCATTGCTGCCACTGTTGCTTCACCCTTTGTTTCTTATTCTTTACTGGTACTGATCTGATTTTTTCGAGGTTGTGATCTACCCATTTAAATATATCTCTGGTTTTCTGTTTTCTGTTTCCCTGCTCACATCTGGGAAGATGTCAGACCTGTTACTAGTTCTTCTAGTTCAGCCATTGTTCTCTTTATTCTATTGATTGCTGAATATTTAGATCTGAAGTTTATTGCTGATCCATTTGCATCATAGTTGTCAAGGCGCTAAGGCGAACCAAGGCGATGGAGGCCTGACTGGGCGCCTAGGCGACCAAGACGCCCGCCTAGGCGACCAAGACGCCCGCCTAGGCGACCAAGGTGACCAAGGCGACCCAAGGCAGCCTGGGCGCCTAGGCGACGCCTTGACAACTATGATTAGCATCTTGTATGGATTTACCGCTGATTCTGTTAGCATTGATTCTGCTGATGGTTTATTTCTGGTTCTAATTGTTGTGTTCAATTCCAGCTTCTGTTTCACTGCTATCTCCATTAATGGCTGCTTGCTGGTGATCTGCTTATTGTGTATTCTACTATCCTGCTTCAATTCCTGTTATTGGTTATTGTTGCCAAGGAATGAGATTAAGTTTCTGCTGATAAATTGAGTTCTCGTTTCATTAATTAATCTACAATCTGGTTTCTGTTATTACAATCAAATCTGGTTTCTGGTATCTGGGTTACTGCAATTTAATCTGGTTTCTGATTTCTGGTATCTGATTTTCTAACAAACACACTCTCACTCCTCTCTTCTTTCTCTCTTTTACGGTTCTAGCTCTTGGGTAGCTTCCACTACTATTTTGTTACATGGTATCAGAGCTTCAGGTTCCCTCATTACGGTCACCTAAAAAGAGAGACCACGGTCACCCAATAGTGGGACCACATTTGCCACGAATACTGCCACCTAAAAGAGGGGCAGCACGGAGACTGTTGGGAATAGTCCCACATTGCTTAGAGACTGGAACCTTGGGTGCCTTATATATGTGAAAGTCCATCCACTTACTAGTTTGAACTTTTGAGATAGAAACTTAACAATAGGGATATCCATATAGATGCCACATCTGTTTATTGATTGGGTGGCAGGAGCCATACATGGGAGATGGAACTTTTCGATTTGAAGTATTGATTAGCACCAAATGGCTAATGCACTTGCTTCAAGGTATTGCATTTTGCATTAGCACATGTACAGATATTGGAAGGTAAGACTCATGAGAGGGGTTGTCCATGTTAATACCACATCAGCTTATTTATTAGGGAGCAGGCTTGCAGAAGCAATGAAGCATACATAGGAAAGAGTTCTGTGATATGCAAGTGTCCTAGATCAGCACGAAAGACCTAAGCTTTATTGCATGGTACAGACAGATATCTGAACTGTATAAGAAAAGTTACAAGTATGGAATTATGGGGAACTCTGGATTAGTGGCATGGCTAGGGACAATTAGGTTCACAAAAAATGGGCTTATTTTGTGGAAACAAGGCTTGGGTTGGGTTACATATGTATTGGGCCTTTGGTCCAAGGAGTTTCCTCTGTAATAGGCATTTTAATGGTTCTAAAATACAGGATTTATTAGTTAGTGAAGGTGGGGTCAAGTGTTTGTTTTTCTTTAAATTTTATTTTATTTTATTTTTTTTAATTCTTCGCTGGATTAGTTGAGATGTTAGGTTTTCCAGCTTATCTAAAATTCATAGTTGGCAGTCTTTTTGTAAAATAGGTTTTCCAGCTATCTGCAATCAGTCCTTATGCTATTCTATTTGGGTTAGATTACACTATAAATATATGTAAAGGTTTATGGTTCCCTAATGATTTTGAAGTAATACATTTGTTCAGAATTTCTTGAATTATGCTGCTGTGGATTCAGTGGTTGTTGCTGTGGAGACAGTGGTGTACTTGGTGGATTTCAGGTGGGTTTGGGTGGATTCCTAACCTGGTTACCTTTTCTTTCTACTTATTTCTTTATCAAGAACACAGGCCACAATCTCTCAGTTTTTATACCCAGCAGCTACTTTATTTTTGTTGATTTTCTTTGATCTGATACTGGTTGCAAGGTACTGTGATAAACTGCTTCGCTAGTGACCAGATTGTTTCAATTGCTCCTGATATTACCCTGCCTGAGATTCTGCTAGTAGCCTCCGAATTTTTTGATCCACCATTACTATTCTGGGTTTGTTTCTGTTGGTCTTCGTATTGCCATGCCACTGCTGAAAATTAGCTATCTTGTTATCAGAATCAATGCAGGTTCTGCAGATCAGTTGTACTAGCAGAGCAGATTCATTGAAATTTCAGGCCTTCCTATTTGTTTGACTGAAGCTACAAATTTTATGTATGCTGGGTTGTTTTACTGTGTCTGTGATCCTGCATTCCAGTCTTCTATTAAAACCTTTTCTGGTTGAATATTAGATCACATTAGAACCTCAGTGTCTTTGTTTGATCATTGATCTGGAGTACATTAACTCTTTTTTTACTAGTCTTGCTTTCCTGTCTATTATTATCTTTTATGGGTGGGCTTGTATCATGGGGAATTGAGATTGATTTATATCTAAATGTAATTCTCTTATTAATCTCCTCTCTGAATCATTTTGCGTCTATTGGTACCACATGAAATGATCCCTTAAGTATCTCTGCAGATCTGTTCCCATAGTTTGTCAGTTGCTAATGACAACAAGTGTGTCAATTTAATTTTTTTTTTTAATGTTTCTGGTGTATTTGATAATATGCTTTTACTTTTGTAAACAGACGAACGTGTACCCTCAGAACTCAAGAAAGCCATAATGCAAGCTCGAATGGACAAGAAGCTCACTCAATCTCAGCTTGCACAAGTAACTTTCTAGTTCCTCATACTCTCCCTATGTTCTTTTCTTTTCTGCTTCTTTTTTTAGGTGTAAAGGAGGGATGGGGGAAGGGTACCTCTTTGATTCAGAACTAAGAACTTGCATCTCATCTGCAGTTGATGAATGAGAAGCCCCAAGTGATTCAAGAGTATGAATCTGGGAAAGCCATTCCAAATCAACAAATTCTTTCCAAACTGGAGAGGGTTCTTGGCGTGAAACTGCGAGGAAAGAAGTAGAAGCTTGCCATGTCAACAGAACCAGGAGGAAAGTTGTGTTGGTGGTAAGCTTCTGCCTGCTACTAGTTTATGCTGAAGTTGGTTGTCGAGTCCAAGTCTTGTGTTTAATCTCTGAACTGTCTGTCTGTGTTACTGTCGTTTGAGGTATCACTGTAAGTAAACTCTCTTAAGGACCCTGTGCCTAAGTGTTCTTGAAAACTAGTGGATCGGCACCTTGTTCTGTCTTACAGTCGATGTCGCCCTTGACAATTTGAGTTAACTTTCAAATCCTCCTGAATTAGTGTAAAAAAAAAAATCTTCTATAAATTAATAAATTTGCCAAAATTATCCTGCCCGTCGCCTGATTCTACGTTTCTGCTGTGTACTGGATCTACTATGTCAGGCGTTGCGCTCTTGCTTGGGTGGATGTAGAAAGCTGAAATTTTGTGGACAAATAAAACCCCAGGTGCCTGGGTTCATTTGAATCTAAGTATCTAACACTTTCAAATCCTCTCCAGCTGCTAGTTCCATTCGGTCCACCCAGTCCTGTTAGATCACACATTCACACTCGCCCGAGAGAGAGAGAGAGAGAGAGAGAGAGAGAGAGAGAGAGTTCTGACGGTGTTGAGTGGGTTTGGATTGTTGGAGAGGATCATTTTCCATTTAACGCAGTGAACCACGGATCCGCATCCTCTCCTCCCAGTGGTTCTGGGAGGACAGTGGCAACCTGCCCTGGATGGCCGTCATGTGGTTTTTGTTGAATCCGAGACTCACGTTCGAATCGATATCAAGCCGACAAGCTAAGCCGACAGGGGGTGTCCGTTTAGACGTGGGTCTCGGATTCACCTGAGAGCTAGGTGACGGCCATCCGAGATAGGTTGTCGCGTCCTCCTAGAACCACTGGGAGGAGACAATGTGAATCCGTGAACCACGTGGACAAACTAAGCGCTGAAAATTCTGTGAAAAAATGAAACTTTATTTAAAAGAAATGGATGGATGGATGGATGGATGGAAGTACTGGGAGAAGTAAAAACTGCGCCAATGGGAGTCTGATTAAATGAATTTGAAGAATATTTGAAATTGCCATGTTATTTTTCCGTGTGGAGTGCAATATCAAGTAATTTTTGTGTATGGAATTTGAACAGGCACAATTAGTCTTATGGTGGGTTGAGATTTCTTGAAGAACAAGGTACCTTGGTGGAAAATGTAACAAATTGTGACCCCCGTAATGGGGTTTAGTAATGGGGTTTATTAGGTTGGAAAGAAACTCTTGTTTCTGAAATTATTTAACAGCCTGATCTACATGCATAGTTCCAAATTTTGGTCCAAATATTTTGATTTTTGGCCTAACTGAAATGAGATTTCGGTCGATTTCGACCTAAAGAGGCTAATTTTGACAATTTGATTTTCTTCAAATTTTTTTTTTCATTTTCCATTTTTCTTCTCATCTTCTATCATTTCTCAAGTGCATTGAACTTCGTTTCATTAATGCTTTTAAGATTTCATTCCTAAATTATTTTTTTCTTATAAATTTCTATGTAAAATCTATAAAGATGCATATGTGATCATTATGCTGAAATGAGAGAACTTTTATTGGCAATAGCAATGGTTTCAGGTTCAGGGATTAGTTGTGTTCTGAAACTCTCGTGATTTGAGTGGATTTCCTTATTCTATGTAATTGATAATTAAAGAATGTTTAGGAATGTTGTAATAATAATATAAGTTATATAACATTAGTGTGTTATTTTATTCTCACTCACTATGTACGTTAGCATGATATGATGTAGAAATAGAAATACCATTTCTGATTATTATTATTATTATTTTGTGCAAATGATTCTATGGATATGTTAAAAAAGTTAAAATTGCATTACAGAAAAAAAGAATTAGAGTCAAAATTTTTTTTTTGGGTCATCAAAACCTCTATATCTGAGTTTTTTCTTACTTGGTTTCGGCGAAATTTCAGCCAAAATGGCCAAAATCAGGCATGAAACCGAAATTCAAATCCTTATCTATATGTCAGTCAAGTTATCTTAAAGGATTGACATTTTTTTTTTTAAGAAAGGATGGGTACTTCATAAAACTGATTTGGATCTGATTCTGAGTCAGATCGACGATTCTTGTTCACCAACCCATTTTGTCTGTGAGGTCATGAATCGGAGATATAAATATGTCAAGTCAAAAGGTTTGTGCATGGTCGTGTATGTACATGGCCATGGCTTTGGCGGTTGTGCATATACTTGACCATGTATAAAAATCAGTGTATATATCGATATGCAAGAAAAACAGGATCCACATCCTCTCCCGCCTGAGTTTGGGCAGGAGAGTTGGCGGCCCGGATGGATGGCCGCCACCTGGCTCTCGGGTGAATCCGAGCCCTCCATTCTAGTCGACACCCTTGTCGGCTCAGCTTGTCAGCTGGGGTGTCATCTCGGATGGAGGGCTCGGATTCACCCGAGAGCCAGGTGGCGGCCATCCATCCGAGCCGCCAACTCTCCTACACAAACTCAGGCGGGAGAGGATTTCTATACAGAAAAACACTGTAAAAAAGGGAAAAGTACTAATATACCTATTGTGCAATAAATATAAAATAATAGAAAAAAGAAACTACCAATTATGTGGCAATTAAAAAAACTATCAAAGGGCATAATATTGATCTTTTGCTCTCTATATTTCTGGGTTTTTTTTTTTGAATTTTTATAATTTACAAATTTAAAAAAAAAAAAACTGATATTTTCCATGTGCGGCTGTAAATTTTTTTTTATTGTCCACTAATTTATTTTCAAGTTTTTTCATGAACAAGCTTCACAAAACTTGTACATACATTCAAAAAATTTCATGGCCGACTGCCCCAAATACAAAGAAAAATTGTAAGAAAACACCTCGTGGCCTACATTTATAATTGCTTGAGGCCTATGTGGATAAATCATCACTATATCCATAACTAGGGCTGCAATAGGATCGGGTTTTTTAAAATCTTAATCATACTCTGAGTGCCTTAAACATAATCCTAAACATAATCCTAACCTAGTCCAATCCTATCAGAATCAGAAAATATACAACCTTAACCTTATCCTGATTGACCCTAACAGGGCTGGGTTGACCCTTTTGACCTTGATTCAAGGTCGGTTGACCCTTTTGACCTTGATTCAAGGTCGGTTGACCCTATTTGGCCTTGAATCTCTCCAATGAATAATAAAATTTAAAATTTTTACATAAATGAATCAGATTTAAAAATTAGGAAAAATTTCACATATTACCTGGATACTTTGAGAAATATCATCTACCTACAAAATTTCTGAAAACATCACCTACCACTTAAAATTCCAAAACATTTATCAAAAAGATCCAAATCGTTAAGACAGAACCGTTAGATGCTGATGTCAGTTTAAAATCATTTTTGTATTGACAGCAATACATTTTTGCATTGACAGCAATACCCTTACTTGAAAGGGAAAAATTGCATTTACCCTCCAGTAATTTTTAACTCTACCTCCAAATCATTTTCTTCTTCGTTGCTCTATTTCTCTGCCTTGACTCTCCTTTAAGAAATTGGTGATCAAAATTGCTCATAGACAACTGGCGGAAGGATTTATTCGCAAGGAAGAAGATGAACTATCCTCCGTCATTGTTATTTAATTAATCAATTTGTGTTTGTTTAAAAAATAAATGTGTTTATTTGTTCTTCCACTTTCTTGGGATTCGTCTGCATGCACAAATGGAGTTTTTATATATACACTCTGAACCTCTGTATGCAAGAAAGTGGGGAATTTGCAGGGAAAGGTGTGGCCTGTGGGGGGGTGCACTAGTCACAGCCTCTATCGTCCCACCAAACCAATCAACTTTATTGGTGAATTGTGATGTCATTTTCAAAGATCTTTTTTTCTTTCATTGAGATCTCATTTTGGGGTTTTGCAGGTTCACGTCTTGGCGCGAGAGATGCTAGGGAAATCAATTTCTGGGCTTTCCATATGGTTGCTCAAGTGGTTCCCCATATGCGGGCAAGACCCCTGTTTTGGAGACAGAAACTCTCGCGAAGATCCAATCTGGCCAAATAAAGGTTCATATGTGGACTTAGGCACTCTGTTTTAAGTTTTTAACAACTGGCCTCAGTTATCTGAATCTTGCATTGTATCAATGTATCGGTTCGTTCAGGTTTGCAAAGGCATAAATTAAGGTTTCATTGACCCACGCCCAGTCCTGCAGTAGAAAGTCCTTGATGATCTTGTCATTTTTTTTCTCTCAATCCCATTCCAATAGAAAGTTAAAGAAGCAGAAAATTAAATTGCTTTCTAACTTCAGCCTTATGTCTGTAGGTTTTATTTGAGCTCTGAACAGAATTGAGGGAAAGTTAGGAAAACTTCGAATTAAAAAAAAAATGAGAGAGAGAGAGAGAGCGCATGGAACTCTTGTTCTCTTTAATTCCAAAAATTTTATTTAAAAATAAAAAGATTTCTTCTAGTGGCCATTTGTGGCGCCACAGTTGAAAAAGGAAAGAAGTTTCGGTCACATCGTCGGCCTCAGTCGTAGGAAAATAGCAGTGGCGCACAACAGTTCTTCTCCCCTAAAAAAAAATAATCATTTGCTGGAGATTCGATGTTGCCGGAGAAGGAACCAGTGGGCAGTAGGATGTTGCCGGAGAAGGAACTAGTGGGTTGTAGATGATGTTTCTTAGTTTAAAATGAGAAAGGTATAAACGTCTAGACAAAATTTCAACTTTCTTCTGTCAGTTAACCCATGGGTTAACGTTTTGAAATTTTGGATGGTAGTTGATGTTTTCAAAAATGTTGGGTGGTAGGTGATGTTTTTTCTAAATATTTGGATATTATATGAAATTTTCCCTAAAACCCTAAAACCTACCATGCTTTCAATATAAGATTATAACTTAAACATATAATAAATACAATCAACCCATGAAATTCTTTTTAAAACCTAACAAATACAAACCATTACGAGTTTAAGTGTTTAAGTGTTAAAACTGGTACATCGCCCAAAAAAAAAAAAAAAAAAAAAGTGTTTAAACTGGTAATAATGAGAAATCTTTCATGGTGGAGATGGACATAAAGCCAAAAAATAGGCTTCTTCTTCTTCTACCATTCGATAAGCAGAACCCTGTGGAGGATTTTCTTGGTTTCACTTGTTGGAATCAATCAATAGGACCTAATCAAGCTGAAATATTAAGAATAGATTCGTATCTCAGAGTCCCACTGGTTTCCAGTAATATACCCAATCAATGAGAACTAGAGGAAGGAAAATTTCTGCAACATACACGGGTGGCTAGTCTTTGATTCACACAACATGGTTAGTTTAAGAGAGTAAGATTCTAGTGTTGGGTTCGCCTAAGATAGGGATGTTAGATTCCTGATGTGTGGGCTTGATCAATTACCTAACCGGTTGTTAAGTGGGAGTTCAATTACTGGTTTGACCGGTTCAGGTCTGGTTCGTCACTGGTTAGAGACTACTAACCCGGACCCATTGTGGGAATGGTTCTAGGTTAGGGGATTGTATTATAAATACAATGATTAGGGTCCCCACAAGGGTCATTGGTTTTATCTCTCTGTTGCTCCCATACGCACGCAGGCAAAAGGGATCCCAACGAGGTGTGGAAGACCCTAATCGAAGCATTCAAGGCACAGGAAACGGTCGAAAATTAATCTACAACAAATGGTATGTGTTCTATCATCTCTTTTATTGTCCATTGTATTCTAGTTATCTGTGTGGTGAATTCGTTAGGGTTCATGGGAAAACCCATGGGAATAACCCTAACCTGCATTAAAAATTATTATGACAATTGGTATCAGAGCCACCCACACAGAGCTAGGATCGTAGGTAAGGAATGGTAGAATTGATTGAATTGAAAAAGGGAGAGTTTTTCTCCATAATTTTTTTCGACTGAATGTCAAAGTTTAAAACCTTTCAAAACTTTTTTGGACCGGTAAAATTTAAAATAAATTATACCGCATTGTAGAACTCGGAAAAACGAGTCTACCGGGTACTAAGATGGTCGCCGCCGGTGGCGGACGCGCCCCCACGCGCCGCCTCGAAAAGTCGCGTGAGATCCACGGCGCCGGCAGTTGGATTTAAAAAAAAAAAAAAAGTTTCTGACGGCGCCGAGTCATCGCCGGGTCGACTCGGCGCCGGATCGGTAACCCTAACAGGGTTGCGGGTTGCCTAGGCCGAGGCAACCCAGCCCTAGGGCGCCAGGCCAAGACCGACTCAGTCGGGCTGGCCCAGCCCAGGCCAAGCCAGCCCGACTAGTCAGACCCAGCCAGGGTTGGCCCAACCCAGGCCAAGCCAGCCGGGACCAAACCCGGCTTCAAGGGACCGGTGGATCAACCCGAAAACCATGTATTATGACCCGATGGGTTAAACCCGAGGACCCATTTATATGCTCCGCTAGTTGACCCGGAAACCGGAAAATTGACCCGGATGGTCACTTGGTCGAACCCGAAATCGGTTTGGTTTTGGACGGACCGGTCGGTTCGGTT
>CM053265.1:68063624-68146124 GCA_028583415.1 Protea cynaroides
AGTCCAAAATTATTAAACGTCACCATCTGTATAATAACGTCACCCAAGTTTAAAAAGCCGCTGCCGATTCAAAAATGAACGACAATGGTTTTAACAGTCCAACCAAAATAACGACTGGGTCCATCCCGAAATGGGGCAGTGGTCTTCGTCAACCTACCGGAATTTGGTTCGGGGTCATAAGAGTTATATATCTATGTCTAATCCTATTTGTTTTTTTATCCACTATATTGAACCGGCTGGAACCGGGATCACTTAAAACCCTAATTTCTTTAGATCTAACAAAAAATTCTATTAAATTTGTTCCAATATACGCCATCCCCTTGGAGATTTCCATTCTTTCACTTTATCGCCACTGAACATTGCCAACGGCGGCCGAAGACAAAATACGCCGGAAAATCCAAAGATCTTAATCGACCGGCGAAGACGCCTCCCACACCGCCAGCACTCTCCAAACGGGTCGAGAGATAGAGAGGAGAAAAGGATAAAAATCCCACGACAAAAGCCGAGCCAAGGGCCACCGGCGCCTTGCGCGTGGCGCTGGCCTCGTGGTTGGCCTCGACACCGCTGGCTGAGTGGCGCCACGGCAGCGGCCTGGGCTGGGCTCTGGCCGCATCTACGCTTACCGCCGGGCTGCTTGGGCTGTTCCAGCGGCCGCGCCAGATCTGAAACAGCTGCTGCCGGCGAGCAACAAGCAGTCGGTATGCATTCTGCACGCTCGCCGCTTCGCAGCCAAACACAAAAAAAAAAAAAATATTTATTCATTAAAACGGATTCTAAAACCGGATCGGGTGGAGTGGGGTCATTTAAACTCCTGCTCGATACCAAATGTTAGGTTACCATTCTACCCTCGAAAATTATCTGGAAGATAAATACTAACCAAGTGTGACTTGTTCACCATTAACCGGCCCAAACGATCTCTCTTGTTCTACATCACGATGTCCTCCGCCGCAAAAGAGAGAAGAGAGAGGGGAAAGAGATAGAGTTTCTGTACTCCTTAATTCGCACAAAAGAGAATGTAATGGAAATTCTGGGTTATAGATATTACACGGTTGACCCCACCTTTTGGATTATTTATATACAACCGTCTCCTTCCATTAAGGATCCACGGTGATCTGGTGCCACGTGTCCCGGGGATCCTAATGTTAATCAATCAACTTAGATGGGGTCAAATGGCATGTAGCCACCCAACTTACACCATAAGCACAAATTTCTGATAGTGTTACCCAAAAATGCATCCATTCCACTTGGCTTTGCTGATGAAAATATCAAGAAACAATCCTTAAAAATACATGTGAGCTTCACAAGTAATCAGCAAATGCGATTAAAATAATTCTTCACTGAAGCAACATAGAGGAGATTTAATAGCAAAAGCTGAAGGCGGGGACTTGAGACCAGGAAGGAAACAAAACAGAGACGAGATGGAAACAAGAATTGAATTTTAGAAGGGAAGAACCAGCAGATCATCCCCTAGCGTTGTTTATCAAACTCTTGTTTTATGTTTTTTTTCCTTTTTAAGGTAAAATATCAAAGAACTCAATGATCCGCTAACTAAAGGGCAGGATATGCTGTCACTGTTCCATTAACTAAAAGTGTAATCATTAAATGGATGAATTTTGCCAGTATATCTATGTATATATATGTACAAGCCAAATAACAAAATTACATCGCCAATTATAGTTATTATTACCACCTATCAACAGCTCATATACCAGCATTCACCTCATTGTTTCCTAATAATCAGAGAGCCCATGTCATTAATCATATTTTACACCCAGCCAAAATCCCTCTCAAGTTCTGATAATGGGGCCCTTGTACAACCCCCTCCGAACAACAAAGTTGTCAGGGGGTTGAAACTCTTCCAACCAAGTCACTTCGGAGATGTTTATTCCACTTGACTCGTCGATACCTTTAAAAATGTCAATTGCAGCAACAATGATTAGTTTTGGAATTTCAGAGAAAAAACATTTCCTCTGAAAAAAAAAAAAGAGAACAAACGATAAGGCCTCGCTGCAAATTATCACCAATCACAACTTAACAGCAGCCACAAATAAAGAAGATGAATAGACTAAAGAGCAAAAAGATATCCTTGTTAAAGCAATACAGATTCAATTAATGGAAGAAGCAATTGATGCAGCATCAGTGAGACATTCATCAATGGTGACACAAACGAGAAAGCAATTACTTCAACCAACATATGCTGTCTTTGAAATAAAAAGGAATAATAATCATCCAGAGTGCAACTTTCCATCTAGAACTTCACAGTAACAAAAGATGAAAAGGAAAGAACGAAGATGAAAATCAAACGACATTGTTACGGAAAACCCCAAACATTGACATGAGCTGTATCCGTGCTATATGGGTCAAAGAAATTGAGAACGTGGAAAACAACACAGAGTAAGAACATCCAAACATGACAAAAGATGCTACCACAAAGAGGCTATGGTCAGTGTGAAACTAGTGCAGCCCTTCAGAACAGTAATTGTATGCATCCAGGATTTAGGTATCAGATTAAGGGATTGGATTGGACATAGTTGATATTTGAAGAACCATGAGGGGAGATCAATGATATCATGCAGTATCACCTGATCGATCCCGGTTGATCCTGAGGTAACTCAGCCTCTACAATCCCAATACCTAAATCCATGTTTCCTCCCATATAAACATTTAAGAAGGGTCTATATATTTGTTAGTCGTGTTCATATACTCACCTTCTGACAAACATCCATCCTATTGGTAAAACTAAGTGTAAAATGTATATCTACGAGTCAAACGTCTATCCAAAGTTGTCGCTAATCAGAGCCCATCCATGTCTGCCATGTGGCAACTAGTGGCAACTTTAAATGCCACCAACCAGCCTTGGTGGCATTTAAGTAGACCCTTCTTTTCCTTGGGAAGGTTGGGCTTTGGAAAATATTTCACATAATCAGCTAAAAGCAAAACAACATTGTATTGGTCTAAAAAAAGAGAAGAATATTTTTCCGAAATACAATACAAAATTTTATCCTCCAGTCACTCAAAAAAAAAAAAGAAACAACTCCCATTTTAGTTTTCAAGAAAAGTGGTGGCATTTTGGTCCATTATACAAACAATTCCCACCCTTGAGAACAGTAATATCATTATATAACTGGATTCTTTTCTGCAATCAGTCATGCTAAATATTCTTCCTAGTCAATAATCCAAGCAATGACAAAGACTTTTTTATAAAAGTCACTTTTCCGTTGAAACAAATGGAGCCAGTGAATGGTAATCTCATTTCTGCAATACTCATGGCTTGACATGAACGGTCATGTTAATGAAGGGGTGTTAGGAAAATTCACATTGCAGCTGATAACAAAATGAATGGTATGTCCAGAAAATCAGCAAAGCTCTGTTCTTCATTTCAAACTTTCTTGATGTGCATGTTGCAGATGAAAAGAGAGCATCTCGAATCTCTAAGAAATTAGATCAGAGTACCCTATAATTGACGAGCAAAACCAACTCAATGCTCAGTACACCAATATTTACTTTCACCATGACAAGTGACATATAGGAAATAAAGTTCCAATTGAGGAAACTTACATGTACATTCCCCTTGACAAGGAATCAACCAATTCATTGACCCCTTATGGACATGTCAACAAAACCAAAAAAAAAAAAAAAAAGTTGGACAGACACGTCAAGGTTCGCAAGTATGATCACTAACATCTTGTTTCGACAATGCTATTACCAATGCAAGTATTAACAATACATCTGGTGACTGGTATAGCCAATGCATGCAAGCTGGATTTTGTTTTCTGGTTTTTTTTTTTTTTTTTTTTTTTTGGGGGGGGAGAGAGAGAGAGAGGGAGGCTCGACCTCTGGTAAACATTCCCAGTTCCCTGTGAATATGGTAATGGTTTTTCCAGGGGATAGTTGCAGACTGGGGCTTTAGGCAAGCAAGATGTTTCTTCTCTAATTGAGACTAATTTCAAATGAAGAGGGAAAGAGATGACCGGAGATCTACCCAATTGGCTTCGTGCAGATTTCAATCAACCCAACTACATGCAAGCCAAAAGGATGAAGTCGGATTTGTGCAACTGAATTTCAAATCCATCAATTAAAACATGTACTAAGCATAGTTTATATCAGAATTAATCAATTTCCCTGATGCCAAACAATCCAGAAAAAGTGTAATGAAAAGCAAAGGCACAATATTTATGAAAGAAGACAAGCATTATCATGATTAAGACAAGAATCATGATAGATTCATCAGGATTATGTGGAGGAGAAAATTTAGAATACAAATATACTGTCACTAGCAAGGATAGCAATTAAAACCAATTGATTATCGAAATAAGTCACTCAAAATGAGGGTTAAATAAAAAATATATATCATGACCAAACAATCAAAAACCAACACAGTAGCAGTGAAATGACTGATGAAATTGTAAAATATAAAAAGTGCTGGAGTTGTGTACCTTCATTGATGCAGATTAGACACTGAACTAGGCTTATTTTAGTGGAAATAAACCTTGGGTTGGGTTCTACACATGTTGGGCCTTTGATCCCATGGGTTTTCATTGTAATGGGTCACTTTAAGGGGCATAAACTATGGTAAAAGATAGGAGTACGAGATTAGTGAGTTAGTGATGAGGACATCACAGCTGATCGTGGATTTGGAGTGTACCAGAGGAGGTGTCGCAGAGCTCAGCCCTCCACTCCTTTCCTATGGTTTGACAATGAATTCCAACGCTATCGTGTTGCTAGAGCACAGGAACAGCAGCAGCAGCTTTAGTCTAGATAGTTATTACTATATCCATTTTGATTTCAATTTATGTTATTTATATTTATGTTATTTCGGCTTTTGTTTTATGTTTATTTCTATTCATGTTTATTATTTTCAGTTAGTGGACTACCTGAAATGCTTAGAGTTTCCCACGTTGAGTTGACTACTAGTAGAGCTGATCGTTTGGCACAGAGTGCGAGCTACAAGTCATTGACCAAAATGTTCAAAACATCACCACTAGAATTGCTGCCATTGAGATTTTTTGTCCAAAACTCTAATGGACAGCAAGGTCACCATGTCCAACTGAATTGACCTAGAGTTGAAGACCCCAACCCTACACTGGAAAAATCATGGAAATGAAAGACATCACGATTATTTTGATGTCCATGATAGAACAGGTGATAATTTCCGAAGTCAAGGACAGTCGTGGTGCGTTTAGAGGCCGAGGACACCGAGGTCCGAGGCATCACTCCCCATATGGAAATGACGAGGACTATGAGCATCATAGTTGTCAAGGTGACAAGACGATCCAAGGCGTTCGGAGCCATCCTCGACACCTAGGCGTTGCCTAGGCGACCAAGGCATTCCCAGTTTTTTTTTTTTTTTTTTATTTGTAAAATATTAATGCTATATTAATATTTATATATATATGCAGTATTCTACATAAATAATCAACATTTAAGACATAACTTAATTAATATGAAAAAACCAACAAGACAACAAATAATGAATAAAGTATAGGACATAAGAAAACATATTTATAATAAACAAAAATCACAAATCAATAAAGTTAGAAGTTAGAACTTAGAACATCCTAGCATATGAGTAAGAAACAAAACTGCAAAGAGGAAGATGTGTAGACCTAAGTTTGCTAGTGTACGCTAAGACCTGGGATTGTGTCTAGAGTTAAGTGGGCAACACATATTCATGATTAACATTTGCATACTAGTAACAAATTTTACTTGAGCATAACTCCTTTAATATAGTTTGAATTCAAGCAATCTCTAATCCGTTGCAAAGCTAGCATAATCAGCTTTCCAACAAATCTGAGATTGCTTGAATCCAAGTTATAATAAAGGAGTTACACTCCGGTCAAACCTTGTTCAGAGTACGCGAATATTATTTAAAGTCGTCTGAATGTAAATTATTTTTTGGGCATCAAAGCAAGAGATTATTTTGGCGTGCTCTTAGTTTTTAGTGATGCTTTACTATAATAAGATTTATAGAATTTTTATATTTGGAAAAAAACCTAGCATTTGGAAGTTGAAAATTGCCCCCGCACCCAAAAATACAATTTTTGTTCTTGAATTGGAGGGTTGACTTTTTATCCTTCTGGAATTTGAATTTTAAACTATTTTTATTGGATTCAAATGGAGGGTTATTTGCTTATTTATGAATAATATCTTAAGTAAATGAAATATAAAATAAGTACTACCTAATATTAATCATAAATAATATCATAAATAAGTATTGTCTGCTTATGAATAATATTTACTTAAATGATATTAGTCATAAATAAATAATGTCTGATAAATGTTGTTCCTGTCTAGCCTAATAAATCTTGTGAAAAAAATTCTGACAAAAAGATACATTGAAAACAAGGATGCCGCCTAGACATTCTGGGCGTCCAAGGCGCCCTAGGCGTCCAAGGCGCCCTAGGCGCCTAGGCACCCTGGGCGACCGCCTTTCTCATGTTCATAAGGCGCCCTAGTGCCCAAGCTTATAAAAACCGCCCGAACGCCTAGTCAACGCCTTGACAACTATGATGAGCATCATGATAGAGGATTATACATCAGGAAGATGGTAAAAATTAGATGCCCCAACCTATGATGGCCAGATAGATGCCAAGGTTCTCCTAGGATAAATCAAACAGATAGATCGATATTTTGATTTTTATGAGATGTATGAAGAGCTTTGTTATCGATTTGCAAAGATGAAACTCACTGGGGCTGCTCAGGATTTTTGGACTAAGCTAGAGTATCAGACTATTAAGAAACAAGTTTTAAACAAGAGCATGTCTCGACTAAGATTGAGATGCAAGAAAGGCTCAAGGAGTTCTTGCCTATCACCTATAGGCTACAACTTCTGAAAGACATGAATACCTTGAAGCAAGATAAAATGTCAGTGACTGAGTACATGACCAAATTCAATGAATGGAAAATCCGAAGCCGTACTAGAAAGGATGTCGAGCAAATATTATCTAGATTCCTGATAGGACTTGGCTATGACATCTAGTCACGCATGGCTCCTCATCTTGTTAGACATGTACCTCAGGCTTTGCGGACAACACTAGAATTAGAAGGATCCTTGAGGTTTGCTCCAAACAGAAGAGTGATTTTCAACTCGGGGAGTCTAGTTTTTGGAAACCATTTCAGAGTACTTCTATGCTTCCAAGCCACCCACTATCCCTCCACGTTAGTTTGACAATAAGGGCAAAGGCATTTTGGGAGAAGCACCCAAGAGAAATGGCCAATTACAATGCCTAAATGTCAAGGACCTTAGTCATTTTTTCAGAGAGTGTCCAAACAGAAACCTATATTTGGGAGAACAAGAATACAAGGATAATAATCAGGAGGAATCATGAAGGTGAAACTGTGGACCATAAGCCCGATGAGACGATATTTGACAAGGAAGATGAAAGGATTGATATAGGCTGAGCATTGTGAGATGCATGGTTTCACAATTTAGGGGCAGTGATCAACCCAAGATACACATAAACTTTGCCTCTGTTGTGTCTAGCTCTAGGACATTCCAGTCAGCCGAATCTATCCCAACGCAGTACATACATGACTTGCATGCAGAGAATAGATGCAGGATAATATCAAATAATGATCAATATAATTCCATGGCAGATGTATACTGGAGAATGCAAGAGTTTCAAGAGGGTGAAATGGTGATTATCAAGTATGAACCGCAGCATTTTTGTCAAAGGAAAGTCAAGCAAACTACATGAGCTTAGTAAAGGTCCTTTCAGAATTCTTAAAAAAGTGGGAGCTAATGCCTATGTGCTTGCCTTATCAACTGACATGGGAATCATCAATATTTTCAATATTGAAGATTTGGTTTCCTACCATGGCCCTTTTACCACCCCTTTTGTTTATCCTAATGTTCTTGATGTCTTTCCCTTCACCATTGATACCTCTACATCTGAACCTATTTCCCTTCCTGCTACTCCTATTCCTTCCATACCCCAGGTTGGTCAACGAGTTGAGAAGATTGATGATATCCTTGATGAAAAGTTACTTTTATACACACTGACGCCTTGGCAGTACTCGAGAGTTCTTAGTTCAGTGGCGTGGACATGAGATTGTGATGCAAGACCCAGGTTGAGTAAACTTAATTGGATCTACTAATGGGCCACCCAAATAATAAATAAATCAAGCTTAAGTGTGATGGCATAACTGTAAATATTTCAAATGAATGGCAGTTCTGTAATTTATCAGAACTTAATAGAGGTGAAACAAACAGACCCTTAGGATAGTATAGGAATTAAAGTTAAAAATGAAGGTAAACTAAGAAACAAATGTAAGGGATAGGATATACCTGTTGTAAAAGATAAGGGTAACTTGGGAAACCCACCTAAAAGGAAAAATATAAAATAACAAAAAGGGAAGTAATAAGATAGGGAATGACGTGGGAAGGGAGGTTGTCTTCAACCTTTTGTTAGAAGCTGCTCATGAACAGGAAAGAGTCGGAAGCCAAATTCGAATAAAAGAAAACTCCCTCAATACAGCTCCAATCGGTTTGAAATTTTGAGGAGTTGCTGATTCATAGCCCTTTGAGATCCAAGTAATGGAAGTCCCAATAACCCAACCTTATGCTGGAAAAAATTCCCTGAAATCAGAAGGGGCGGAGACCTCTAAAACAGCAATGGAATCTGAGTCGGTTCTCACAGATGAAGCTGTGTTCGAGACTGATATTCTAGGGTTTGAATCGCCTATAGAAGGGGAATACCAGCCCAAGGTCTGAGGTAATATAGATTACGAAAATGGAGACGATCAACACCAGTCTCTTATATATGGTTGTGCTGCCAGAACAGGGAACCAGTGCAAAACAGTAGCATAAAATAAAGAAGCAACGAAAGAAGAAGAATAGGGGATTAGAAAGTGAAGGAAGGAGGGTCCGAGAGAAAGAGAGAAACAAGAGGGGGAAAGGTAAACCTGCTGACAGATTGGTAGGGGAGGAGGGATCTTCCATAGCAGTGGGGAAGAGGTAGAAACAGCAAGGGTGCAAAGAAAAGAAGCAGTGAAAGAGGAAGACATCGAGACCGAAAGAGAGAGTGAGGGGAGGGAGCCGTGAAACCACACGTTCTTTTTTTTCCTCTAATCCATCATGTCCTATATCATTAATAAAAGGCCTTTAAATAGGCTTTACATCCTAATCACCTACTAAATAAATAAAAAATTTACTAAATAAATAAAAAAAGATAAATAAAGAAAGACTCCTAGCTAATTGAAAGTGCATCCCTTTTTTTATGGAAAGAAATAAAAGACTAAATCAATAGAAATAAAATTACAAAAATTTCCCAATAAAACTTAAACCATAAAAAGATTCCTCTCCAACGGATCCGGGCCTGTATCAGATTGACTGCACATGGATCTCCATTGAGGAGCTACAGCAGTTCAATTCAGCCATGCTTGAGCATTACATGAGTTTTTATTCACCGGAAGTGAATTCTTCCAAGCCAAAGAGAATTGATAAGGACATCCCAGCAGTTTACAGTAGAGAATTGATCATCAGCTTTATTATTTTTTTTGTTTTTATCTTGTTTTTTTTCTATTTTTTGTTATGACAGTTATTTCAGTTTTTTTATTTTTGTTATTTCAGTTATGTTAGTTCTTTTTTTTTTCCCCAAGTTTCACTTATGTTTTTTTTTTTATTGTGATGTAAACACGGCCACCCCCTATTCACTGTTCCGTGGACAGCTCCCCCCTCCCTCTCCTCTTTTACA
Organism: Protea cynaroides; assembly: GCA_028583415.1. NCBI lineage: Eukaryota > Viridiplantae > Streptophyta > Magnoliopsida > Proteales > Proteaceae > Protea > Protea cynaroides. The sequence continues at coordinate 68,073,320 of CM053265.1, forward strand.
GTTTTCTTTTTAAATTTGAATTCTGTAATTGCTTTTTCCTCAACCCCAATCTATTATTCCTGTAGGCCTTTTAAGGCCAGTTTTTTTCTGAAAACGAAATTATGCAAGTGAGATGAAAAAAGAAAGAAGACTTTTCTCTCTCACTGGTGTAAGTTCTCCCTCTCTTCCCCTCTCAAATTCTCTTCACTTCCCCTCCTCTGTACCCCTTTCTTCTTCTATTTCTTCTAATTTCTTATTTCTGAAACACCCTTACAGTCCACGAAATTAAAGGTTTCATTTCCTGCCTTTTTTTTTCTGAGTATGTAATATTCTAATATGTTGTTCACTGTTAAACCTTCTGTTCAATATAGCACTTAAGTTTCTCTGTTGTTGTAACTCAGTATTAACTAGACAGCAAACAGTTTTTTTTTTTTTATTCTTTTTTTTTTTTTTTTTTAGTAATTTTCCTGAAACATCTATCATTGACAGACAATATGTCGCAAGTTCAAAACCTGTTATTCTCTATTTATTCTCCTATAACAGTGTGTTCTGCACATGTATTGTGCGATTTTGTTCTTATTTACAGCCCTTACCTACTGTTTGTAACTTTGTGTTGGTGTTTATATTCAGCATTCAACTCTGGTACGTAACCTAGTTCTTTATATTGGAGTATTGCTGTATTTAGATGCAAATGATTCCCTAACTACTAAAAATGGCTGTCACTATTTTAAAGGTACTGAAATATTCTACACAACAACTTGCTCAATGCTGCCTTATTAATTCTGAATACTATGACATCCTATTTGAACATTGCTGAACTGGTAGACTATTGCTAGGTATATGTTGTACATTGTTTAGTAAAATTCAGCTCTAAACATTCTAATTGCAAGACATGCATGTTGCTGGCATATATCCTAACCAGCTAAATATTAGACAACCTAATACCTAATTAGTTGTAAATGAAAGAAACCTAGATCCTAGGCTGTCTGACATCAGTAGATGTTGTACCGCCACAAGAAGAACAAGTTCCTCCACCAGCTGTGGAAGAACACGTGATCCAAGAGGTTGCAGCTATCACTGAAGAGTTCAAGGTGGAAGAAGTACCAATGTCACCAAGGTGGCTACAACAGATCCTACAGCCACATCGTTTACCTTGAATGTTGATCATGAAGTTGAGCACGTAGAGTGCATTATTCTACCGGAGTACCTTGAAGAGCAAGGTCCATGCAATTATGATTTCATCCCTCACACTCGTGAACTTCCAAAGTACCGCTACGGGTTGAAGATGGACGTGCACCACACGCAATTGATCCTTCAATAGTGCAAAACTCTAGGTCGAATTTTTTTCCAAGGGGAGAGTTGATGCAGATAAGAGATAAAATTGGGGTTATTTTACAGGAAATAAGCCTTGGATTGGGTTTTACACATGTTGGACCTTCGGTCTCATGGGTTTCCACTGTAATGGGTCACTTTAAGGAGCCAAAACCGTGGGTAGAAAGTAGGAGTATGGGATTAGTGTGTTAGTTCCCCAAGTCTAGTTAGATGAGTCTTTATCTAATTGGATAGTCTTTATCTAGTTAGATAAAACTTTTACTGCTTTTAAGTCTTTTATTGCTTTAAGTTTTTTATTGCTTTAAGTCTTTTATTGCTTTTAAGTATTTTAGGTTATGTTCCTTTATTTTATGCAAGGTTCTAAATCTCGGATATCGGCCTCATCTTGGTGAGGTCAAGATTTCCGAGATTTTGATGAGATTTCGCCAAGACATGCTTTTTTAAACATGTAAAGAAGGAAATTTCAAATCTTGGTGAGGTTAGTATTTCCGAGATCTCGTGGAGACTAAGAATTATGATTTTAGGTTGAGTTTAGATAAGGACTACCTCCAAGGTAAGTTATTGTTTTGAGTAGTTTAGGACAAGTTTGATTCCTGCCTTGAGTTACCTATATAAGTTTGTAAGGGGCTACAGCCTTGAGAACAAAATCGATGAATGAAGTTGGATTTTGCCTTTGGTTATGTGATGATTCAACAGGTTAATTGGTACTTGGTAGTGATTTCAGTCCAAGCCATTGATGGTGATTCCTTTGGTCATATCCTTCTTCTCTTCTTCCTCTCTCATATCTTCCATTAACAAATTCATTGTGATTCTGTCTGTTCGGGATTCCATCCCTCAACAATTAAAAAAAAAATGAATCATAGCCCACAAACAACTCAACTTGTAGAACAGCAGGAGCAAAAGGGAACCAGATGTATAGGTTAGGAAAAATGATAAAGGGAAAACAAGAGGACAGAATAAATAATGATCCAAGGATGGCTTATGGACGCCAGTAATCAGAAGACATAATTAGAAGCAGCATTTCAAGCGAAATACCATTTATATAATTTTAACCTCCTTGTTTACTAATGAGAAGACCCTCTCTATATTGGGCTTCCATCCACCTGAATGACCATCCTTTTACCACTATCTTTTCATTTTCATAGTTCTCAGATGCATCATCCTTGCAAAGATTACAAGTTTGGGAATGACATAATAAGAGAGAGAATGAGAAAAGGGGGAAATGTAAAGGAACCTTTCTTTGATCTGTCATGGCCACTGTTATTTCCAGATATGTAATGCTGCAGTCCTTAACGAGAAGAAGAAGAGGAAGAAGGAAAGTGAGGGAACAAGAAAATGGATGAATCAATTACAGAGACTTTAGCTTCCAAGATTCTTGGTGACCTTTGATGCTTGACGCATTCAAGTCTTATGTAAAACTATCATTTCCCTTACTATGAGATTGATGGAATTAAAGAGGAAACATATTTCAACATAACTGAAGTGAGGAAATTGATCTGAAGTTTTTTAAGGAAATATGAGGAAGCGGGGCGAGGATGGTTGTGCTGTTGCTGTCATGGGTTTTTTTTTTTTTTTTTTTTGGGGGGGGGGGGGGGGGGGGGTGATTTTCAGGTACATTAAAACTACTTTTCTTACACAAGCAAATTACTTCGCAAACTTTTCCAAACAAAATGATCATTAAAATAAATCGATCATTATTAGTTCAGAAAGCCATTTCTGGGCTCCTACAAAGCTCAGTAACAGCAGTTCTAGACTCAAAAAGCACACCTTGTGATGGATCAGCAGGCCCAGGTAAATCAAGCCAATCATACGATTTCACACATAGTGAACCATACAGAAGCTTGCTCAAAACAGTCATCCCAGGATGATTGTGAAGGGGTATGATAGATGACGGTGGCATGCAGAATATTCCTATCTGCAAAAAAAAAAAATAGTAAAAAGAATATCACGCACATTTCACCCTACTGTAACTTGTACAACTTATCCACAAAATATTATTCAGTGACTTTAATAAGCTTACAGAGAAGCTACTGCATTCATGCAAATGCAGATACTTTATTGTAGGGAGGTACTGGTTGCTCCCATTACGTCCTTTCTTTCCATTAGTACTGTATGGAGAATCTTTCCAGCCACGTACCAACTGTGCCTCCTGTTCAAGACCTACATCAGAAGGTCTGATCTTATCTGAAATAGCATCCTAAAGTGTTAGAAGGTGAGGAGAAAAATGAATTTAGATTACAAAACTGCAATTCCCCCCACCTCCCATCCCTTTAAAAAAAAATCGACAGATGATCAACAACAGATTTTTAAATTTTAATTTTACTGCAAAAGGCAGAATTTAGAAAATAAGTCAGTAACACTCATGTTGGAAAACCAAAACTCAAAATGTTTCTCTAAGAACTTGTACTTGAAACTCCATGTACCTTTAACACAGTTCTAGGAATAAAGAGTCAGAAACTTTCAAACGCTGGTTTAAACACTTACAAAATTGAGTCGCAAAGCTTTCTGGATACCAAAAGTCAACATTTGCAGGATCATTGATGCACTACAAGTCTATACTAGAAACAATAAGAAGGTCCTCCAAACAGGACCTAAGGCACGCCAGCTGATCCAATCCCAAGAAGCCAAGCCAGAGAAGCCCAGCCGATCAAGTTGTGAGCTGCTGACCAAGTCAACATGAGCCAAGCTGATCTGAGCCACAGCTGTAGAAGGCTAGCACAAATTCTCTCCTCTTTTATTTCTTCTTATTTGATTGTTTCCTAAATATAATGTAGCATGTAATCTAGTCTCTAAGAATAGTAAGATTAATTAGAGACTTACCTAAGCTACTTAGTTTTATTTTTAGAAACTTTCCATATCATGTTTAGAAAAGTTTCCTAAATCCTTCTCTTTTCAATTTTAGAAATTCTTACAAGGAAGTTTAGCATTTCCATATTTTGTAAACATCATATATATATATATATATATATATATATATGTGTGTGTGTGTGTGTGTGTGTGTGTGTGTGTGTTCCCTCTCAATTCCCACGATACTCCCTTCCCCTGTGTGTGTGTGTGTGTGTGTGTGTGTGTGTGTGTGTTCCCTCTCAATTCCCACGATACTCCCTTCCCCTCTCCCAATCCCCTCTGTCTCTATTACTTCCCCACACCGACGACCCCCTTACCCTCATTTATTACCTTCATTGATCTTCCTATCTGTCTATACCTCCTGCCCAATCGGTTATGCACACAGAGATGATGACCTGCTGCTGTTAATACTGAAACCAGAATCAGTTACAGCAAATTTCAAAAATTCATCTCTTTGGACATCGGTCAGATTGACTTCAAACTTGGATATGATGCAAGCCCATATCAGCCTACGACTCCTCCAATTTGTGTGATCAACCAACGGTCGGATCAACCAGGAAGCTAAGTTCTCTATTACTGTTTTTGTTTTTATTTCATCTTTTGTTTTGGACTGGTTGTAAAAGATCCTAAAGCAAGACTAAGAGGGTAAAATCATCATAAACCCTAGCCCTTGCATCAATCATCCACTTCTAAGTAGCATCAATCATCCACTTCTAAGTAAATTCAATCCCCTTAAATAGTCCACGTAATTAAATCTGCGTGTAGTTTTTATAATATAAAAGCCAAGCAGGACCATAGCAGTGAGGTCACACATAAAACCCTTGTACGGGCATCAATGCTCATGTCGGGCAAGTTGGTGATTGGCTGATTTTCTTTTGTTTTATGGGTGACAGCTTGTTGTTTTGAATGTTGAGAAAGAGGGGAGACAAATTCCAAATTAGAATGGACGAATAATTTAGGTTTTAACAAAATGTATGTAACACACTTGTATGGAAAACTAAGAGTAGAGATGAAGATGTAGTTAAAGAGAATCACGAACTGCTGAAAGTACTGAAAGAGATTACATCCGCGATCTAGGGGTAGTACTGCTTTTTTCTAACTAAGCATCTGAGGAAGAGACTCCGACCTACTAAAGGAGTTTGCAAGCAAGTCCATAAGCAGCAGCTATATTCTATAAAGCCCGTTCTTTTTCTATAAAAATGGGTTCCCCTTTGCCTGTTCGAAAATGCCCTTTGTTTCTTCTTGCTCTTTCCTACCCTTGCCATCCACCCAATCTATAATGGGAGTGGCTTCCCCGCAAATAAAGGACTCCCTTCAAGCTAATTCACAGTACAGGTACAATGCAACGCAATTCAACCTTATCCCAACTAAATGGGGTCGGCTACATGAATCATTTTTCTCCAATCAACTCTATTCAAAACCGTACTTGTTACTAGTTTTAAGATATGCATATCTTTCCTCACCACTTCTCCTAGAGTTATTTTAGGTCCTTCAATCTGAACTAAATCACCCCCTCATGTTGGAGCATTCACAAACAAGCCTCCATTGCACATCCATGTCATCTCAAACGAATTTCTCGCACCTTATCATTTATCGGAGCAACTTTTAAATTAGTTCTGATTTGTTCATTCCTTATTTATCTTTTCTTCTTTTACCACTCATCCATCACAACATCCACATTTCAGATACATTAAGTTTTTTATATGTTGTCTCTTCGCTAACCAACATTTAGCTCCATACATCATTGTTGGCCACTTGGCCGTATAATTGACCTATAAAATTTCACAACACTCTAGATGCACCCCTCCACTTCAACCACCCTACTTTAATTCTTTGTGCAATATCATCCTATATTTCTCCTTTATTTATGATTGAACCTAGGTATCTAAAATTTTCACTATTCCATAACTCCTTATCCATCAATTTTTACCACGCCACTTTTAGTAGTATTTTTTTTACTAGGTACTCATCATATACTTTGTTTTTGTTATACTTATCTTAAAACCTTTTGATTCTAAAGTTGGTATCCATAATTCTAACTTGGCATTTAGCCTTGCCTTTGTTTTATCCACCAAAACAATACCATCAACAAAAAGCATACACCACAGATCCGATCTTGAATGCCTCAAGTCAACTGATCTATGATCAGTGGCTCAAGGCAAACAAATACAGGCTTAGAGCTAATCCTTGATGTAACCAATTGTAATTGGGAAATCACTACCCTATCCAGCTGCCCCTGCCCTCCCCAAAAAAAAACCACCAGAGCTCTTACCCTTGTTTAATAATCAATGAGGCAAAGAAGATAATATTGCCTTAGAATTTGATGAGGACATCGTCAGTAGTAATCCTAGTAGATTTAGGACTCTCAGTCAACTAGTAGTTCATTAGTATTGGACTGGTATTAGGATGGTATTAGGACACTCTTTTTATTTATTTTATTTCTTTTATGGTGGACCCCACACACACACATTAGACGTCTCCTCTAGTTTTTTATTCTATTAGAGTTGTGGGCCCCTTTCAGTTGTTTAGTTGGTTTATGATTTGGTCTGTTTATTAGTCTTTAGAGTTAATACTCTAATTAGGATTGTAAGCCTTATAAAGGCTCTTTTTTAATTAATGAAATTCAGATGATGATTATTGAATATAAAAAATAAAGGAAAAAAGGCTCTTGTGCTCTCTCTCTTCTCTCTCTTTGCAGGCACGCAAGCAACCAACCCCCTTAACTCTCTCTCGGCTTTTCTCTCTCCTTTACTTCAGGTACGAATCCTTCCCTTTCCCCCTTGATCTGCTGGGACAGATTTCTTCTCCCCCTTCTCTCTTTCTTATTACTGAAATTCCTCTTACATTGCTCTCAGCATTGCTGTCCCCTTTGTTTTTCTGATATTTATTTTTGAGCATATTATTACCACCCCTGCTCTACTTCTGGCAGCATATATACCCCCACTGTTATTAGTTTCTTCATGCCTCTTTCCCCCTCACCATATCATAGTGATAACCTGTTGTTGGGTTATTTATTTTTTCTAGTACATCATGCTGAGCTGTAACTCCATTCCACGTAAATTCTACCATAATCTTGTCATGTTTAATACTTATTAGCATGGGAAGCATTATGTGAAGCTTGTTTACAGCTGAGCTGTCGTTTTAAAACTGTTTTGGTTAGTAATCATCTCTTTAATTATTGAAAAATTATTGTTTTACATGTTCATAGGTTTATCTAGTCATTAGATATTTAATCTTGCCAGTTTAGGAGTTTTGAAATCTTTTGCACATTAATACTCCTTAATCTATGGTTTATTTTGAGCATAACATGAAATCTAATTGACTGCTGCTTAGTTGATCATGTTACTTGGCTTTGTGTTATTCCTTACTTGTGGTTATCATAAAACTAATCTCGTAAGCATGTCATGTGAGTTGCTGCCCATAACAGTCCCTACCCATTAGTTAGTTATTTCATTAACCCTTGTGTTAGTTCGTCATGTTAGAGTAGGTTAAACTAGAAACCCTAAGTTAGCCTACATCAGAATTAGAGTTGGTTCAATAAAGTGGAGAGATGCTTCTTTTTCTTTTTTTTTTGGGAGGTGTGACGTGATCAATGCACTGAAAAGTTTGGAACAGAAACAAGGATAACTTATACCCCAAAAAATGAACAAACATAAATGAAGGCCCTACTTGTTGGGTTTAATCAGGTGGCTGTTTCACGCCTTCTTTGTATTTATCTCTTTGGTCAGGGTATGGGGTGTATGGCTGGTCAGCCTGGTTGCTTATGCCGTACTCCACTTTAAAAAAAAAATCGATGAAATTGGTTATTCATTAAATTCAAAACGAATGCAGTGACAAAATGATCTTTGTGTGTGTGTATGTGGAAATCTGTATCAACAATAGTCAAAAAAAGCAAACAGAGAAAGTGACAATCATTCTAGACTCACATCGCAAAACTTGAACTAGTACGCACTTCAAATAAGAATGTACCAGGAATCCCAATAGGGAGGCAAAAATTCAACTGGTGTGATCCTCCAACTGTCTCTACCATATTTTTCATCTTTCCCCTTCCTTTCTTGTTGGGGGCGGGGGGGGATGGTATTATTGGTGCATACTTCAATATCATAGCCGAAGCAATTCTTGATCACAAAATGATAACAATAACAATGCATTGACAAGATTAAGTAATAAAATGACACTAGGAACCAGGAACTAACGAACTAGAGGTTAAAAACGTTGACGCCAAGTAGCAAGACTAAGGCTCTCTTTGGTATCATGTTTCAATGTTCTTTTTACCCATTTATCAAAAAGCATTTTTGAAAATCATTTTTTTATCAAAAATAAAATGTTCTATGCATAATACATTTTAGAAAGAGAAATAAGTTTGGTATTCTATTAAGAATAAAAATGTGTTTTTGTTCTTTCAAGTTGCAAAATTTTCAAACCATGATATCTTATGATCTCCTTATCTGATCGACATGAAATTTGGACAGCCCTACTGTTTTTCCTAGCATTGACATCCAACAGATCTGATCAGAGGTTGGATGGCTGGAAAAGTACAACTGAGCTGGCCAAAAAATCAAGAATAAGAATTGGATTTCTTCAAGTTGTAGAATTTTCTAAGCATTGATATTTTGTGATCCCCTTATTTGATCGACCTGAAATTTGGACACCCTTACCTTTTTTTTCCTGTTATTGACATCCAACGAATTTGATTGGGGTTGAACGTCCAGAAAAGTACAACTGAGGTGATCGAAATCAAGAACAAGTGTAGGATTTCTTCGAGTTGCAGAATTTTTTATATCTTGATATCTAATGATCTTCTCCAATCGACTTGAAATTTGGAAACTCATACCCTTTCTTCTTTTTTTTTTTTTTTCTATACTTGACATCCAACGGATTTGGAATGGATCAAAGGTGGTTACATGGCCAGAAAAAGTATTTTATGGTGGCCAAATCCTTGAAACAAAGAAGGAGATAGAAAGAGGAGTGGATTAAAGGGGCTATAAGCACCGTGGAAGGCCGGTTCTTGTCAAAGAGATAGGAAACGAAACCGGATCATGCCACGAATAATCCCCTCCATATGCTCGAATAAGGCATACAGAACAGGATTTCAAATAAAGGGCGACATTTAACCAGCCCATTGATTTCCTGGCTGTGGTAAACCACCGGACGAAAAGGTAAACCTTCATACATCTGCTGATCTATTTTCAAATAGCTATAATGCATTTACCCAAATATCATTTTTCTGCATGCATGACAGTTCTTTCATTTGTGTTAGGAGGAAACCACATGTTGTCCCATATTCCACTAAATAATAGTAGTTTTATTCAACTAGCTATGGTTTGTTGTTCTGATGACAGTTGTAAACTCATTTGTTTAACTCAATTTCCCTACCCAATCTAAAAGACTAGCTCAGGTTAGAACTCATAGCTCAAATTCAACCACCTAGCTTCCCTACAGAACTATGATCTACGATAAAGAAAGCAACACTGATCTATGACCACTATATACTAGTCTTACTATATACATACATGAGACTAGTTACACTAGTGATACTAGTACATAACCATAGTGATACTAGATATATAGTAATTAGACTAAAATAAAGTAGTGATCCCAGTATAAGTATAAAAGTCTCACTCGTCTTGTATATATGTAAAGTTAGACTTTTCTACGAGTTATAGTGGTCGTAGATTACTATACTATTGATTAAGTCAATGATTATTCATGATTCCGTATTGAATCAATTCCATGCCGGTTCCAAATTAGAGGAATGTTATGGTAAAACTTCATTTGGAACGAAGTGGTAGAAGGAATGTGTGACTTGAAGAAGAACATGATCGATTGTGGATACTTATATCCACCATTTTCTAAAGGAATAAAGATGCTCTTGGCTCGACATAGTTTGTTTTGTTCCACTAGAAACCCGACTTTATTGGGTTGTAAATAGTACATGATGGATCTCGAGCAGAAAGTATTTATTCATTTCTCAGGGGCAAGGATCTAGGGTTAATGATGCGGACAACATTCCAGAAGAGAAAATATTGGATAACTGAGGGATGAAAAAGGAATAACACAGGGAAGGGAAAGAGATATCACGAAAGAGAAAGTGTAACCTAAGGGAAGGAGGGGATAATTGAATAGTGAGTTATAGAGGGAAAGGGAAATCGAGGGAAACCACCAAAAGGGAAGAGAAAGGGATGGGAACCAAAAGGGAGGGGATGGGGATAATGCTAACCGAGAAAGAGAGAGATGAATCTGCCGAGACAGCAAAGGAAGGGAAGAATACATTTAGAGAAGGAGAGAAGGGAATCGTGAGAGAGAAATTGTTAGAGAGAAAAGAGAGAACCAAGAGGGGGAGGGGAGAGAAACCGAGAGAGAGAAAGAGAGGCTTACCGCCAAAGGGAAGAGGTAGACTGAGAGAGCTTTATTTCTTTTCTTCAATATTCCACAACGCATTATCAATCAAGTAAGAGATTTGCCTATAAATAGGCATTACAATCCTAATCGAATACTAATATCAAAAGGATAATTAAAAGAAAAGAATAATTAAAAAAAAAAAAAAAAGATTCCTAACCAACTCAAACTAATCCATGCTTAAAGGGGTCCACGCCCTTCTTTAAAATAAATAATTAAACCGGTTTAAATTTCCCAATAAAAAAATTATATATATCCCAATTAAAGCCTAGAAAGATTCCTATCCAACGGCTCCCGGCCTGCATCAGTTAATGTCAATCAACAAGTTGGCAGTGCTCAATCCATTGCACATAAAAACATAAGTTTGAGGATCAATAGCTAAATACAAGGCAGTTGAATCATGAGCGAGATCATAAGCATAATGCGAGTAGGAATTGGAATTAATAAAATGGATTCAAAAGCATCAAACTTGACTTGTTTGGAAGAATCGAAACACATTGAAATGGTACCAACAATGGCAACAATATATAGAAGCATTTAGGGATTTGTTGATGATCCATGATTACAAAGTTGATCAAGCCTCTGAAACCAAACTCTTTTTTCCCTCTCGATTCCATCCATATCCTGAACCTGAACCCGAACCCAAAAGCTAACGCAATCAGGCCAGCTATTTTGACCTGAACTTGGTTAGTGTCATTAGCGTGGGAGCGCATCTATCTGAATCACTCGTGTGTTCAGCATAATGACATTGCCCGCCCAATCTTAGCCGGCAATTTCTAACCCCATCCAATGTGAATGAAAGGTAAGGCACAGAGCTTCTCCATGCCAAACTAGTTGAGAAATTAATAACCGGCCTAGAGGTGAAGACAAAGAATAGGCACACGCCTATTGTGCTTTCTATGATCATCTACACAATAACTTAATCTGTCTTTCAAGAGATAATCCGGAAGGACTTCCATTTCATTAAGGATACGCAGGCAAATGGACTGCTTGGAGGAGCTGGCCCGAGCGAGTAGGAACAGGGTGGTCATAGATTACTCATCTTTAACATGGGAATCCAAAGAGAGGTTGAAATAACTCCACAGCTCAACGATAGCATGAGATCCTTTGATCGGTATCCGTTCAATGATAGCATGAGATCCTCGCTTCGGTTTCGGGCGTCCAAAGTCCATATCGATTAACGCCAACAAGGAGTTAGCGGATTTGATCAATCCACACAAACAAGTACGATAGTAAGTGGAGAGACAGCGGCAGCTCCAGAGATTCTTATCTTATTCCATTCTAGTGGCTCAACCAGTAACCAATGGTGAACTCAAAAATTCATGGTTTCCCAAGAAAACCCCATTTCGCCCAAGTTGTTGTGGAACCGCAAAAAGTAGTGGTCATTTGCACAGCTTGCTCAACAAAAATCGCATACAAAAGTTTACAATAAGTATGCCAATCCACCGGTGAAGATAAAGGCACACCCTGAGAAAGAAACTCTAAAATGCTAGACAAAGGTGAGGTAATGGCTTCCTGCTATATAAAAGACTATTATCGTAATAAAATTATAACCGTACACTGCTTTGAGTTAGTCAAAGGAGTTAGTGCTAGTTTCTAGGACATGGACTCCTATTAGTATATGGACTACTAATTAATTTATTAGTTTACTTTATTAATTTTCTTTACCAATTAGGCTCGTTAGTTTCCTTTTCCTATTTTGAGTTTACTGTCTTTAGTTTGTGACTAAGACTATGACTTGCAAAGTCCTAGATCATATCGAATAGTAGTTTTCTATTCTCTCCATCTTTCTCTTCTTTTTTTTTTTTTGTTACATGGCCTCAGAGCAATCCCCTGGGTTGCCATTTTGAGAGTCGTTTAAGGTTCTCCATTAGGTGTGCAGCCACCACTATTGCTGCTCCTGCAACTGCTACTTGGATCACAATGACCTATACTGTGTTGCTACTACTACTTGGTTCATAGTACCATATACTGTGTTGCTACTACTTGGTTCATAGTAACCTATACTGTACTGCTACTACTATTGCTGCCACTACCACTACTACTGCTCCTACTACTACAACTGTTGCTTCCGCTGTTACATTGTTTCAAGTTAAAGCTCTCACATTCCCCCATGCTCCAGCTTAGGGGTGCTAGCGTAATAAAATTGTAACCGTATACTGCTTTGACTTAGTCAAAGTAGTTAGTGCTAATTTCTAAGACTTGGACTCCTAATTAATTTATTATTTTGCTTTATTAATTTTCTTTACCAATTAGGCTTGTTAATTTACTTTCTCTTTAGTTTGTGACTAGACTCTGACTTGTAGAATCCTAGAACATCCCTAATAGTCGTTTTTTATTTTCTATAAATACAAGCTACAAGGAGAGGAACAGTACACATTGATTCTCTCCATCTTCTCTTATTTTTTTTAATTTATTACAAAGACTATCTGTATCTCAACCTAAAGAAGTAAGGGCACTAGAACAAGGCGACCAGAGGATTCGCTCAGCCGTTGCTTCCTTGGTCATAAATCAGCTAGGGCGCTCATTAAGTCTTGCACAAAAACAAACAACAACTTTTTTGGCCAAAAATCAAAAAGAAGTCTTTTTGTTTTTGGTACTATTTTTGTTTTTTCTTTTCATAAACAACACCAAAAATGATACTACCTACAAAAACAAAAACATGTCAAAAAAACAAAAATAAAATGATACCAAAGAGAGCCTATGACGTTGTTTCTCATTTTATATTATTTCTCTTCTCCATCCACTTAGATCAGGAGATCAAGCCAGACTAACTACAAATGAAACAGCAATGATGAAAATCATTTCTTCAACAAAAAAGAACCACTAATGCTTTCCAAACATATTTCAAGAGATAACTGTCAGATCATACTGTAAAAAGATCGGAATGGATATAAATATAGCTGATGTAGGACCATGTTTTAAAATCTCACCGAGATCTTGGCGAGATCAAGGTCTTCTCGGGGATCTAGGTAAAGGCCGAGACGAGATTTGAGTCGATAACCCGTCTCAGTCTCGATTGCATGTTCTCAGTGTTCTCGGCATATTTTATCATCTCGGCTGTTTCTTGGCGAGATCTCGGCAGAAACTGCTTTTTTGCTTTTTTTGCTACTTAAAAGGAGCAAGCCCCTGTTCTCTCTCTCTCTCTCTCCATAAAATCCGAAGACAAATCATTCCAAAAGCTATCCCCTTTTCTCACTGACATTATTAGTAATTACTTAATGGAATTCCATCTTAATTCATTTAGTCATCACTCTTAATTTGATCTTTCTTCACAGAGAACAGAGCAGGTAGAGTTTTAATTGAATAACCAAAAATATGTAATATAGGCGACCCACTTAACAAGGTGTCCTACAACTGCTCTCTTTCCTTTTGGAACTCACACACACAGTTTTGAACTCCATCAAAATGCATTCAGGAGTCAGGGATGAGTCAGGACAACACTTTCTCTCTCTTCCTTTATTCTTCTTTAAAACCCTTCTTCCACAAGGTTGAAGCTTGAGGGTTGCACCAAAGAGACAATCTCAGCTTTTTTAAGATTTGTTTTATAACCATTAAAAGTGGATTCTCATCTAATCAATAATCTAACTCATCCCACCCATCCCAGTTTGGAACAAATACACACAATCCAATATATACACATATATATATATGAAGAAAAACAAAGCAATTGGGTTTTTACATTGTCTCGGCAGAGATCTCGGTTTTCCAGGAGGCCGAGATGCCTCCGAGAACCGAGATTTTACACCTTGTGTAGGACAGCCTAGGATCTAGGTCTCCTGCACTTACAACTAGATAGATATTAGGTTACCTAAGGTTTAGCTAGTTAGGATAGAGGGAAGCAGCATACATGTCTTGCAATTAGATTGTCTACAGCTGAATGTTATCAACCAATGATCAATATAATCCTAGCAGTGATTACAAACTCAACAATGATCACTAGAGTGAAAAAGAGACTCAGCAATAATAAGTCAGGATTTACCAATTGTTATGCAGGAAATTTCAATCTCCCTAAAATAGTAGCAGCCATGTCTTTATGCATAAGAACCCAATTTCTATGTGTTTCAGTAACATTCAATATAGAAGAAAAAGAACACTAACCAATTTAGCCACATATCAAGTGGGCAGATCAGATTTCTGCCTACCAAGACACTGTCAACAAAAACCAGTACATAGAATAGGAACAAGAAAGAAACAGCAATATAAGGCTGGCTGTCCAGCTAGACTATATATATATATATATACTTACCGTTTAATAGTGACATGAATTAAATAACAGAAAAAAAAATAAACATAAACAGAAGTTACTGGTTAACTAGAAACAGAAACTCCAAGGACAGAATAGGTATGAACAGAATTGTAGAGGGGTATTGCAGGGGAATATAAGCTTATATAAAAATATAAAAAAAAAATAATAACCTAAACGGGGGATGCAAATTTTGTGGACTGTAAAGGGGGAGGAGAATTGGTTGTTTCAGAAAATAGAATGGAGATTTAAGAAGGAAACAGAAAAGGGGGTCGGAATTTCAGAAATAATACAGGAGGAAGAAGAAAAGAAGAGAGTTTAAGAAAGGGAGAGGAGAGACTTACCTCACAGGAGAAGCTCCATATGATTTCACTTTCATTGCATAATAATTACAGCAGAAAAAAAAATGCCTTTAAAAACTTACACATCCAAACCATGGAGGGGTGGGGGTGGTTGGAACTGTCTATGGGCAGTTACAACACCTGTAACTTCAACCAAAAAAAAAGGGTGGGGAACAGCAAACAATACAAATAGAAACAAATAGTTTCTAGAAGAAAAAAAACCAGGAAATAAATAGAACTGTAAGATAAAATAAAAATGTTGCTGCTGCTACTGTTGCTCCCGGCCAAATGGTAGCCTCAAAACTCATCGTCGAACCATAGAAGAGAGGGGGAAAGCTGAAATCTATGCCGCCTCGGATGGTACACTCGAAACCCCGGGTTAGCTATTGTGATGTCCTCATCAATAGCACAACTAACAGGGCTATAAAAATTGGATCGGAACCAGTCAATTCAGCTCGGAATCAGCAGAATTGGCAGATTTGACTCAGAATCAACCGACACCTATCCCGATTTCTCACTTACTAATCCAGCCAATTCTGGGACGATTCGGATCCAAATCAAATCCGAAACTATAGAGACCAATTCTGAGTTTTTAAACCATGACCACTAATGCTTTCCAATAACATATTTAAAGAGATAAATATCAGAGCATACTGTACAAAGATTGGAATGGAATGGGTATAAATATATGCCTCCTCCTCTACAAATAAAACCATAAACCTAAAATATCTGTGTCATTTTGCTGGATATTAAGCCACTGGACAGTCTATCCACCAGTAAGCAATAAGAAAATAATCGTTTTCCCTGGTAAAAAAATTTTGCAGTACGGATGCTAGTAATAGCAAGTCATGACTTGGAATCAAAAGCGTAGAAAAAGAAACTAACCAAGCTGTTTCTTAAATGAACTGAAACATATGATCATAAGTCATAACCGCTCCTAAACTGACACCAAGTCACTAAAGTGTGAATTATAAGAAGCAATACCAAGCTACCAACAGCAGAAAATTATTCCTGGCAAAAGATTGTATTCGGAAACTGGTAAACTCTTCATTGCCCTTGTGTGTTTTTGCTTATTTTTTCCTGACTTCTTTGTTTAATGTATCACCCAACATATTTTCCTCTGAAAACAAACATTTAACAAAGAAGTCAGGAAAAAATAAGCAAAAACACACAAGGGCCAGTCTCAAGTGGGTAACATGAATACCTATAACCCCCCCCACCTTTTTATTTTTTTTTTTTTGGATTTATCATCTACAATTTATTCTGGCCTCAGCAGCTTCAGAAGAAATGATATCTCTTTTATCTGGCCAAGATAGATTAACTATGACATAAAAGGAAAAATAAATAACAGAAACCAAAGGCCCCATTTTGTTTTTCTTATGGATTAAATGAAGTTCAAATCATAATCACACAGAACAATGTTTGCAAAAACTCCCATTTTGATACAATAAAATTTAACTTCCCTGTTCCATCTCGATGATAATACAATAAGCAAGAGGTTTGGTATTCAATGATCAAGTGTAAGGACAGGACAATCTAGAACCTGGACCATACAATTCATATTTATTTCTTAGATTATTTTTCCTAACACAAAACCCACAAATAGGGCTTAAACTCTAACACTCCATAAACCAATATATGAATAAGCAAAATACAAAGTTATATAACATCAGCCAGATGATGAAGAAAAAAAATATAAAAGCATTAATTACTTAAAATATTGAAGCGAAGGACACTCCATCTATAAATTCAGACGTATCCAAACCTCATGTATGTTAAAAACTAATCCAGGAAAAAAGGAAAATGAGGAAAGACTTTAGATAAAAAGAACGAAAACAAAATCTGGTCTTCCTACCTAACATAAAACGAACTTTTTCAAGAGCTTCTTCTGAAATTGGCCCATTCGGAGAGAATGATACTTTACAAACATCATATAGTTTCTGTATAGCCGGCATAGTGTTTAGTCAGTGCCCGGAGAACTTCGTTCTAAGCAAGAAGTACCGGAACAAAAGTTGACTTCCAAATAAGCTTATTGATCAGTACAATCTCTAAACGGCCTTTGAGATGTTCTACTAAAGAAAAGACCACTCAATACCATCCATTTCTGAGCAGCATTTTCAAGAGACAGTTTGGAAACACCTCGATCATACTCCGTGAAATGAATTGGCAGTCATGAACCCGCATGGTACCTATAAGAATAATTCCATACAAAGAGATGTTTTTCCTTTGGCCATAAAACAAATTTTAAGTTCCAATCAAAACTACAAAATGCAACCAGTAATACACAAAAAGACGTTTACAGAAGGAAAAACAGAAAATGATAAGCAGAAAAAGGAAGCTTCGAAAAAACCCTAGCATCGAATTAATTAAACGGCAAATTTAGAAAGAAATGCAAATTCAGAAACCCCTGCATTTTAAGATTCAAACCTGGAATCCATATTAGGAAGCATCCAAATTTCAAAACAAGTAATCATACTCTCGATTTCTAAATCTATTTGCAAAGAAGAAAATCTCTAACGAAGAGAAACAGACACGAGCAAAGAAAAAAAAAAAAAAAGATCACTGAAATGAAAATTAAGAACTGCCAAAGAAAAATACAAACGGAAAAAACAGGGTTTTGTGCCTATGTAGGGACTATGGAGGGAGAGAAGAAGAAGAAGATGGATAGAAGTTGACGTACCTGGGATGCGCAGGATAAAGGCGCTACAGCTGTAAGCTCATAGATTCACAGAAGAGAAACAGATACATAAAAGAAAGTGACAGAGAGAGGCAGCGTAGGTGACTATAAATTTGAGAGAATATCGTGGGAGGTAGTTGAAGATCTTCAAAACCGTCGCCTTTCGGGCTCCGGCGGAGTCTCTCTCTGCGCGCCGGTCTGCCGACTCCATGTCCGTACTCAGCTCCCAGGTTTTATTATGCGTGCGGGAAATAGGTAAATTACCAAATACTCCTGCTACCAAGATTCCTCAACCGAGGTTGTAATCGGTAATTCCTCATGGATTCTTTTCCGGGAAAAAAAATAAATAAATCATTAAACATGAACATTGATTAAAAAAATAAAATTATTTTGATCACCCACTCTTGACTTGGAAAAAGATCTTTTGTAGTAAGACTACAATAGCAATGAAGATCCTAACCACTCAAAGTGCATCTTAAATCTTCTTTAGTGAGGCTAAAGTAGGAGTGAAGATCCTAACCACTCCAAGTGCATCAGATAGCTAAGATCCTCACTACTACTTCACCCTCACTAAAAAAGATCTAAATCCAAATTTCACTCTACCAATCTAGTTAGTCTAGGTTTATTATAATAAAAAAAAAAACTTAGGCTGTCTTTGGTATGTATTATAGAATTAATTATAAAATATATTATGACATAAGTAGTTATTTGGTATGATTTATGATACTTATTTATATTTAAAGTAAATTGATATAATCTAAAATCTACAAATAGATTATAAGGTATTTATCATTATTGTGATATTCTAATTATTACTTCTTTATGTCTAGTGATATCAAATGGTTATTATGTATGATTCATAATTTATTTTTATAAATGATTTATGATAAATAACTCATAATGATAAATATAAACTATACCAAAGAAAACCTTAGAAATGGATTTGTGTATTACTAGTATAACCCAAAACAGTCTTTCACTGTCACTCATATCTCTCTTTTTTTTTTCCTTTTACTTTTTTTGACAGTTTTACCTCTTTTATTTTCCTCTTCATTCTCTCGATTGTCACCATCTCTCTCTCTGTCTTTACTACATTCACCGACAGCAAAGCAAAGGCCAAGCAACCCACAAGTAGCTCCATTGTCGCCCACTAGAGCTTGCTCTGCGGCGCATTTCTCTAAATCTGCATATTTGCACGTGAAACAATCACTGCTTGTATTAAGATATTGTTTGCATACTACACAATGTTTATCTATCATAAGCAACCTTTGTACACATATAATGAGAGAATTGCAATAACAACATAAGCATAAAACTAATGACTCACACTATGAAACTATAGGAGAGAATTATTAAATTGGCATGAGACTACTATTATGGAGAGTCATTTTGCTTTCATGCATGTTAACTAGATCCACGACAAAAGTTATTTACTTGTGAATGAGACTTATGGAAAGATTTAGCGAATGTATAAAAAACTTCCATATAGTCTTTTATTGATCTATAAAAAGCTTATGAGAGAATCTATATAGAGTTAATTTGGCAAGTACTAGAAAAGATAAATGTTTCAAGCATTTACATGGATATAGTAAAAAATATGTATTGTAATGCGGTGACTAATTTGAAAATCGTGGAGGGTCAAAGTAATGAGTTCTTAATTATAATTAGGTCATATCAAGGATTAGTTTTAAACACTTATCTGTTTGTCTTTGTTATGGATAATTTAACCAGAGACATTCAAGATGAAGTTTCTTGGTGCATGTTTTTTGTTGGTGATATTGTTTTGATAGATAAAACAAAAGCGAGGATTAACATTTAGTTTGAGCTATGAAGATCAACATTGAAATCAAAGGATTTTAAGATAATTACAACGAAAACAAAGTATATTGTATGTAACTTTAGTTACACAAGGATAGAAAATGAGGTGGTGAAAATTGATGTGAGAGAGATAACAAAGTGATTATTTTAGGTATCTAGGTTCAATTATAAATAAATAAGGTGATATAGAGGATGATGTTTCACATAGGATTAAATTGGATGAAGTGGAGAGGTGCGTCTAGAGTGTTGTGTGGTTACCGTATTCCTTTAAAAATTAAAGAAAAATTTTATAGGACAGTCATTCGACTAACTATGATGTATGGTGTGGAATGTTAGGCAGTTAAAAAGCATCATATAGAGAAACTTAATGTAGATGAGATTAGGATATTGAGATGGATGTATGATAAAACTATGAAGGATAAGGTAAAGAATGCTTGTATTAGAACTGATATGGGAGTAATGTCAATACATGATAAGCTACGAGAAAATCATTTTGAGATGGTATGACCATGTTCAATGAAGGCCATTAGATGCTCCAGTATGGAGAACTGATTTGATTCAAGTTGAATGATCTAAAAGTGCTAGGGACAAACATAAGATTACTATAAGAGAGGTGGTGAGAAAAGACATACATAGCTTAAGCTTTGTTTCAAATATGATATCGAACATAGTTGATTGGAAGACAACAATCCATATAGAAAATCCTATTTAATTGGGATAAGATTTTGTTATTGTTGTTGTTATTGTCATCATTGTTGTATAATGAAAAAACCCATCACAAATTTACAATTGAGGTGGTAATAGCCCGACAACGATGCCCCCCACCCCCAACACACACACACACACCCCTACACAAAATCCATGCCCACATGGTAATTCACAGAGGAGATGATATAAGTCAATTCACCAATTCTGCTTTCTGTTTTTTGCTAGCTCCGAAAGATTAAGTCACGAACTCTGAAAACAACTCCCACTTAAACTGATCCTTCTAGGTTATTCTATGAAAGACGAAGCAACTGCTTTCTACCATAAAGAAGAGAGAGAGAGAGAGAGAGAGAGAGAGAGAGAGAGAGAGAGAGAGAGAGAGAGGAAGCAAAGCCAAAGTTACTCACATCACTACTTCTCACTCTTCTCCACTAGACCTTGATACAAAGCATACAGTTTCTCATGAAAAGACAAACACCACTATTATAATCCATGAAATCCACTTCAGCGTGAAAAAATCAGACAGATCTTTGGCAGCGTCAAGAGTATGCAGTTGTTTTGTTTAATGAAGTTTCAAACATAAGAGGATTACATACTCTGGTGACAATGGAGTTATTGTGTCGGGTGCTGATAGGTTGCGTGGCCTTTGCTTCACATACGTTGATGGTTGTCGCCAGAGAAAATTGATCGAGAGAGAGAGGGGAGGGGAAGGTTGTCGCAAAAGACTCGTAAGAGGAGGGAGTGAGAGAGAGGGAGAGGGAGAGGGAGAGGGAGAGGGAGAGGGAAGGAAAAGCAAGTGAATGGGTTAAAATTGTCAAAAGATGATAGGTGGTGAGGATACTATTTGGGTACACTGGCAATACCCAACTTTATTTATGGGTATTTTTATTGTAGCAAACATATGATTGGTAGATCGGTAACATGAAACCCAAAAATGGGAAATCATTCTTAAAAAATAAAATAAAATAAATAAAATATTCATTTTTTTATTATAAAAATAAAATAATGCTCCTAATTCTAAAATCATGATTTTAATTTCCATTTGGAAGTTGAACAAAACATAATTCACTTTTGTTATTATATATGGGAATAGCAATTCTTTACTAGGCTTAGTTTTCAAATCATTACATGGTTTTCAAAATAAATGAGGGACGATGTAAATTTATTAAGGATAAATATATTAATATAATATGTTTCTCTACATCTTTGAGAATGTAAGAGAAATCTTTTTGAAAGGGTATCAAGGAGACCGAATTTTCAGTTTTATTTTCTAAGGTTCCATTTGTTTTGAACATAAAATTTTATGTGTAACATATTATATGTATTTTTTTTTTTCAAAGTTTGTTTCAAATAGGTAAGAGACAAACGAAGTTCCTTCTTCCTGCTCTTTAAAGATCATTATATTTGACCTATTGGAAACAAACATTAAAGAAAATTTTATATATAAAAAATATTACATGTAAAAATTTACATCAAAACAAACGGAACCTAATGGAACATTCGATTCATCTGAAAATTGTTTCTCATTTTCCAATGGAACTGCATAAATAATCAATGCCTTTTATAACTTACCCAAAAAAAACTGCTTAAATATAAGGATGTGAGCTGAATTCTATTTTAACATGAATCCACAAAATACCATTCCATAGAATATTTTTGTCACTGCATTTTGAACGCAAGCAAGGAAAAACAGGACTACTTAAGAATTGATTTCCGTTGGATCGTGCAAAACCCCTTACCCCTATGTTTCAAATACAAATAATACCTCATGTATTTTGTGATTTTGGTGATATCCAATGAGTGTTCATGCAACGAAATCGATGTCAATGAGCCATTGACACTGCCAATGTCATATAAACAGACACACAAAAGAGAGGTGTTCTTGATCTTTAACACTCATAATTGAATTTTAGAACCTTCCTTTCATGAGAAAAACCAAAAAAAAAAAAAAAAAAAAGGAATACAATTAATTAAGATTTTTGGTACAAGAAAGATATATTATTATTTTTTACCTCGTAATCCCCTAAGGAAGTAGTCGATCCCATGATCTCCTAGGACCCCGCTACCTGCCATCTAAAGTACTACCAACTGCACTAGCAGTTATCTTGACCAAAAAAAGAAGATAATTTGATCACAATTCATGGACATGTGAGAATAGTAGGGCTTCCAATTCAGTTGGAGTTTAGTAAAGAAAATTTTATATGAGTCATATCTTATTATTATTGTTAATATTTTACAGAATCAAAGTCCTAACTTCAATATGATGTACAAACATTTCATTAAAAAAAATAAAAAATACGAACAACCTTTTTGTCACAAATTATGCATCTAAATGTTTTTGGAAATAGAAACAAGATGAAATCTATACATACATTTACTAAATTATCCCCATACATGGTTGTTTAATAAGGAAGACCATGTGATTTTTTTGTTGGTATATTTTAAAGCAAAATGGATCCCAATCGAAGTGGATCGATGTAGGGATCCAATCATAGAGAGCGGACACATAACCACCACATAAGATCGAATTGTTCAAACATGACATAACATGACCATTTTTTACGGTTTAGGGTCCCTCACTTTAGCAACTCATATTTAATCATATTTTACCAAAAAAATATATATATTTAATCATATTTAAGAATATATGAATAGAGCATTATAGCAATAGTGGAAGGTCAAACAAAATGCTTTTTCTATCGTTCTACTTGGAGCATTGTATATAAGAAGGATTTCAAATGGTAGGGACCCACATAATAGGACATAAAAATCTATGCTATGATTCCCACAAACCTCGTGAACATATTTTTTTTGGGTTAAAAACATCGTTAACCCCACTTGAAAGACATCTTTTTAGGTGAAAAAGTATAAATAATTGAGATGGCTCCTATCATCTAGTTCTATTTTCATTATGTAAAAACTTAATTATATAATTTCATTGAATTGCATAATCCCATTTTGAGTCTAAATACTTATATATAGCAAAATGGTTAGGCTTGTAAACGAAAATGCTTTTAAGTGGGTAGGTATGGTTTGAATTTGAATTCCATGACTTTATTTTTATTTGTTATTTTTGATAGATAGTAATGACTTTATTATTATTATTATGTTTTGTGTAGGTAGGCCTCAAAGAAAATTGAACTCATACCTCCCTTGGATGATTTAAATTTTTCCATTAGTGGGTTTGTACAAAAATTAAATAAATAAAGAAGGTTTACTTCTTTTTGGAAACCCTATTTATCTTTTATATACTAAAGGGGTCTTTTCAAAAACCAACTTTATTTTTACAAGCAAAGTAGAAGTCAGGAAAGGCAGCGAGTGAAACAAGGTCTGGTAGATCGAAGTCCAAAGAGCGAGAGCATTTCATTTTTCTATTCCTTTTTATTGTATCACTTTAACTATTTCTTCCCCTTTTGGCAACTAGGGTTGTCAAAATTGGACCCAAATTGAAAATTGAAACTAACCTAGTCTAATTCGGCATGTAACGAACCTTATTGGATCATACTTCGGTTCTATATTTGAAGTCCAATAAAGAACTGGAATTGGACAAGACTAATTGATAAGTTCGAACCAAACCAATAATAGGTCCAAACTGAACCAACCAGATAATGGACCTATGAGAGTCCACTTAGGCTCTCTTTGGTATATATATATTATAGAATTAATTATATAATACATTATGACATATGTAGTTGTTTGGTATGACTTTTGATATTTATTTATATTTAAAATTAATATAATCTAAAACCTACAAATAAGATATAAGGTGTTTATCATTATTGTGATAATCTATTATTACTTCTTTATATTTAGTGACCAAACGGTTATTATTTATAACTCATAACATATTTTGTTGCTTTTTTCAACGTCAAACAAAGAAGTTTCCAAAATTCTAACATTAAATTTTCACTTCAAGAATCGGAGGAAAGTTTTCAATTTGCTTTTAGCTTGAAAGGAGCTTCAAAGAGTCTAATCCCACATTGCTTAGGGAGTTTGGAAAAGAGAGACATATATACAAGACATAAGTGTCCGAATACATCTTTAGCCCTCAAAAGAGAGACTCTCTCTTGAGGGAAGGGTGGGGGAGGGGGGTTCGGGGTGCTTTTAACACATGTGTGCACCGAGCCAAATAGTGTCGGGCTGTGATCACGGGCGCGCGTGAATGTCAATGTGGATCACTTATAAGAATTTTTTATTTGTAAAAGGTATGTCTCTAGGCATTTAAATAGGTAGAGATATGTTACATACCTATACCTATACTTAGAGGTTTATTACATACCTTTTGGTATACATAGAGGTATGTTACATACCTATAAGTATACATGGGGGTATGATATATACCTGTTGGTATTTGTAGGGGTATAAGGGATGCCCATTCACGGGTATAGTCTGAGCTCTTGATTACAAATACCTTATGAGTTGAGTGCATCATGGTCGTCCATGCATAAGGATGCACCCCTACTCAGAGATGCCATTAGCAGGCACCTATCGCCTCTATAAATAAAAGAGGCTACCAAGGGACAACGACACACTAAATTTACACATAATTCATTCTCTCTCTCTCTTCTTCTTCTTCTTTATATATATATATATATATATATATATATATATATATATATATATATATATATATATATATATATATATATATTATTAGTATCAAGCCATTCCGTTTTCAAAGGACTGCTGATCTCAGTCGTCGATTTTCTGACGAAGTTTAATTTTTGTGCGTACATAACTAGGAGAGCTTCAAAAGGTTGTTTTATCTTGGAAGTTGATTCAAAATAATCCATTGCACCATAGGGGGTTAATACAATCTTAAGGAGAGTGATTGTTTTCACAGCTCAGCTCACATATGTTTTCTTCAATCTACTTTCATATTATGAATTGAGAAGTATATTTTTCTTTTGATTGCTCTTTTGTCTTATTCTCAATGATTCTAGATGTAAAGGAAAAATAATGAGAAGAGAAGTGAAAATTTTCAAATCTAGAAAATAAACTTTTATAATCATTATCTAATATGATCGTATAAACTACATAAATTTCTTATCATTACCTAACATGATCGTATGAACTACATAAATTTATTTCTATTATGTCATTCTCAATAGATCCTAATATGGTAGAATATGTCTCCTCCAATCGGGTTTCGACACGTGTACACTAAAGCCCAAACAAGGAGGGCCCCATTCACATCAACGGCCTTAAAGGGCTGAGATATAGCAGCTCCTGATGAACCGGAACCACCAATGATAATAGTAAAGAGCCTCGAAACCTCGCTATCATGAAGGCCTCGCAAGATCACTACCATAAGGGCCTCGAAGCCTTGCCAAGACAGAAGCCTCGACGACTCATCAGTGTGGAGGCCTCGACAACTCATCAATAGGGGGTCTCGATAGCCCTCCAACATGGAAGCATCGACATCTCTTATAAGACCCGCACTCTATGAACCCGATCTAAACCTTTAGTTCATGTCGTAACAGGTCTTCCAATCGTCACCGGGCCATACGGGACGAACGGATGACAATCAGGTACGAAAACGGACCTAATGTATGATATTTTTTCATACCAATCGATGGTACTGGTCGACCGGTATGTCTGCGCGGGCAGACTACTTAGATCTGAAAACGGATCTCTATGGGTCCCACTTTCCAAATATCGAGCCTAAGGACTTTTCTAACGTAAGGAAACTTTCTAAACTCTATCCTAGTCTATTTAAGGACCCTTAAACCTCCTTAGAACTCTTTCATTGATCCTCACAAACCCTAGAGAGGAAAAAGAGATCGAAGAAGGAGAAAGAGCTAAGGAAAGAGGGAGAGGAGCCGTCGTTTGCCGTTGGACGAAGAACACCCTACTTGTGAACCAACGATAAGTGCTTGAATCTTTCTTTAAGTTAAGCGTTATAGATGATTAATCTTGAATTGATCAATACCATGCAAGGCGAGGTATTGATCTAAAACCTTTAAAATTGTCGTCAAACCCTAATACAGTCGATGAACCCTAAACTCGCATTTTAGGCTGAGGATCATCGAAACTAGGACTTGAATGGAGCATGAAACAACTCTAACTCGTTGCTCAGAACTAGAATGCATAGGAGAAACCCTAGAAGCAATAGGGGGTGACCGACGGAAGGCGAGAACCAAGTTGATGGTCTTTCGGAGGCATACCGGTCGCACCATATGCGACAAGTACTACGATCGATATCTCTTGGGGACTGGTCTGTGGGGACCGGTCGACCATACTGGTTGCACCATATGCGACCGATACTGCGACCGGTAACTCTCGGGGACTGGTCTGTGGGGACCGGTCGACCATACCGGTCGCACCTTTCCCCACAGTGTCGCGACCGGTACGTGCAACTGGTATACACTGTGGGAGTGTTTTTGACCTAGTTGGTTTTTTTACCAATGTAAATGTCACACCCCAAATTCTGATCCAACCAGAATGGTGTGAGTGAACCGTCATTGAACCAACGGTTCACACCAGGATCTCGAATAGGCCGTGTCCACCCATACAAACCAATTACACATAACCACAATCAGAATATAAATATACAGCGGAAGACTTTGAATAGAATGAACTGAGTATCTATTGATAATTTAAATAAATATCCCATTATTCAAATTCAAACATAAAATAATAATCTTTTACATCACTTAATATCAAACAAAAATAACCGAAACGACTAAATAAATCCATCAACGGTACGCCTTAGAAGGGCACTCGCATGAAGCGTCATGCTCGTCCTGTCCTGCCTGTACATCCAACACTGCCGCACCACCATACGTCGGAGCGTTTACGTAATCGTCCACAGTATATCCTGCACCAACATCTAAAAACAATGTATATACAAAGGGTGAGCACACAACACATTTCAAGTAAGGCAATCGACAGTTTCACAAGATTATGCATGAGTAACAATCATTTTATCCCTGTGGTCCGGTTCAAAGTTTGCAATGTGCTATAGAAAGGTTTGGTGGCCCCCGCACCTCTATACACGAGTGTGTGGCGTCGCACAGTAATCACACAACCACCAACCCACATACACCCATCATGGAATAGAGATAGAGCTAAGGTATACCCGCACCTCCCCGATACTCTACCCATACCAAGTACCTAAGCCCCTGCGGCCGGGGCTCGCAAACCCGGGCTCGCAACTAACCAATCCTATATGTCAACAATGTATGCTCTATCCCGCCACGGTCGTCTACGGCATAGAGATAGAGCTAGAGCGTGCAGGCCGGGTCGGAGACCTCCTAGACCTCACCTCCCCCGATACCCTATCCGCAACTAACCCACTAGGATAGAAACAATACGCGGGTAGACCCTATCCCAACACGACACCCCTACGGCATAGAGATAGAGCTAAAGCATCGTGGACAAGGCAGCGTCGACTCGGAATCCTCGGTACCACCCAACGATGGTCGGGACAACATCAATATCGGAGACCAACGTACCACGATCTTCCCCTGATACCCTATCCGTACCAAGCATGTTAAGATAGAATACTACAAAAGGTGCCGGTGTGGAGAGCGATCCCGGGCCCATGCCCCACTCCACACACCAACGAAAACAATCACATGCCTAACAATCACATCTTATGAATGCATGAACAATAATAATAACCGAAAGTAAGGGATGGCATGTGAATATGCACTAACATCACATCATAGATACTCAATGATTAACAACGATTCTTGTCCATTAATTATTAGGTTTAGGTCAGATTCCCTTACCTGACGCTCCCCCACAGATAACCTCCCGAGAGGTAGCGGTCGCAACATACCGGTCGCACTATGTGCAACCGGTATAGTCGACCGGTATGTCTCCGGAAGACTATACATGGGTTCTTCGACTGCCGTCGACCATCCTCCATGGATTTTCAGGGTTTCTCCTATCCATGCTAAGTCTAGGCTTTGAGTTAGAGCTACCCCTAACTCATTCAAGTCTCGTTTCGACGAATATCATCTCGAAACTCAAATCTAGGGTTTGACGGCAACTTAGGGTTTATTGGCCAAATTAGGGTTTTAGATCAATACCTACTTTACATGGTATTGATCCACCCACATAACTAACATAGGGTAAAAAGATGGATTCAAACACTTACCGTTGACAGGTGTAGCGAGAGCTTCGTCAAACGGTAATGGCGGCACCTCCTTCTTCTTCCTAGCTCCTTCTCCTTTCCAAGCTCTTTCTCTTCTCTAGGGTTTGTGAGAAACAATGGAAAGGATTTGAGGGGTTTAAGGGTGTATTTATAGGCTAGAAATAGGGTTTAGTAACCCTACTAGGATTAGGAAACTTCTAGGATTTGAAATCAGGAAAGTGGGACCCGTAGAGACCAATTTCCAAATTCCCGCACATAGCTGTGCAGGCCATACCGGTCGACCGGTACCATCATCCGGTACCATCGACCGGTATACCTAAAATCAGGTATAATTGGTCGACTTCGGTCCGATTTCGTACTGCTTGTTATTCGCTTGCCCCGTCCGGCTCGGTGATGATCGGAAGACCTGTCACGACACAAAACCAAGGTTTAGACGGGTTTTTGAGTGCGGGTCTTACAACTCCACCACCCTTAAAAGAAATTTCGTCCCGAAATTTACATGTAGGTACTACAACTCCCCCACCCTTAAAAGAAATTTCGGCCTCGAAATTGGAACGTACCTTGATCGTCAAAAAGGTTAGGGTACTCCTTCCTCATTGCGCTCTCTTCTTCCCAAGTAATTTCCTCCACATTTTGGCTTCGCCAATGTACCTTCACATAATGGATATCCTTGGTTCGAAGTTGCTGAACTTTTCGACTTGAGAGCATTCCAGGTACCACTTCGAAAGTTAAGTCTTCGATCAAGTCCGGAGGATCGGCGCTCAAGATATGCGATGGATCTCGACATACTTCTTCGGTAATGATACATGGAACACATTATGGACGCTGGACATGGATGGTGGTAGAGCCAATTGATATGCTACATTACCACGTCGATTCAATATCTCATATGGTCCCACATCACCGGGGCACGATTTCCCCTTCTTACCAAACCGTTTAAGACCTCGCACCGGTGACACCTTCAAGAACACTTTGTCACTCACTTGCAAACTCCGGATCTCGACGTCGATTATCCGCATAGTGCTTCGTCGAACTTGAGCTGTCTTTACTCTCTCTTTGATCCGATCAATTACTCGGCAAGTTTCTTCAACAAACTCCGGTCCTACAATTCATCTTTCCCCCACTTCATTCCATAAATGAGGTGTACGACATTTTCTCCCATAGAGAGCTTCATATGGGGCCATCTGAATTGTAGCCTGATAACTATTGTTGTAAGCAAACTCGATAAGTGATAGCTTCTCATCCCAAGCTCCTTTGAAATCTAATGCACAAGCTCGAAGCATATCTTCCAAAATTTGAATGGTTCGCTTTGACTGTCCGTCCGTTCGAGGATGGAAAGGCATCTTGAACTTCAACTTTGTTCCCATAGCTTTCGTAATCCTTCCCGAATTTTGATGTAAAACGGGGATCTCGTCGGACACTATACTTTCTCGGAACGCCATGAAGTCCGACTATATTATCAACATATAACTTGGCCGTTTCTCCATGGTATACCGAGGTCCGACCGCAATAAATCGAGTTGTCTTGGTGAGCCGATCTACTATAACCCACACTGCATCCACCGACCTTGGTGTCAAAGGTAGGCCCGGTGACAAAATCCATAGTGATACAATCCCACTTCCATGCAGGTTCCGTAACGGCCGTAGTAAACCTGCGGGTCTTTGTCTCTCCGCTTTAACTTGTTGACAATTCGGACATTGAAACACGAAACGAGCTATATCGCCTTTCATACCCCTCCACCAATAGAGTCTTCTTAGATCATGGTACATCTTGGTACTTCCTGGATGTACCGAATATGGAGTGTAATGAGCTTGGTCCATAACTCGGCCTCGATATCGCAGTCTTCGCTCTCGGGTATACATACCCATCCGCGATACTTGAGTACTTTGTCCGATTCCAAGGTAAAGTCGGATTACACGTACCCTTCTCTAAGTCTTCTGCATCGTCCCGAGATATGGATCCTGTAGGATTGCTACCTTGACTTCATCAATTAGGCTCGGTGAGATCTTCAATGCGGCGAACATCATAGTGAACTTATGAATCAAGCCTTGCTCAACTGGATCTTCGCAGTTTCGATAATATGGTCTTCATCAATTTCCATCGAACTTCGAGGCCGCAGCACACAATGCGGCATTTGTACTCGGTCCCGCCTCGGGTTTCGATGCCCACTTTTCGCTTAAGGCGTCGGCCACCACATTTGCTTTACCGGGTGGTACCTGGATGTCGCAATCATAATCTTTTAACAGTTCCAGCCATCTTCTCTGTCTCATATTCGGATCCTTCGAGTGAAGAGATACGTTAAGCTCTTGTGATCTGATTTGATCCGAAACTTCTCACCGTACAAATAGTGTCTCCAAGTCTTGATTGCATGAATAACCGCTGCTAGCTCCAAGTCATGCGTAGGGATAGTTCTTCTCGTGCTCTTTTAAGCGTCTTGATGCGTAGCGATCACCATTCTCCTTGCATCGAACACACCCAATACCCAACCCCGAAGCATCCGGTATATAGAGTAAACGGTACGCTTGGTTCGGGGATGGTTAGGATAGGTGCGGAGACAAGTCTTGACTTCAAAGTCCTGGAAGCACTTCTCACACTCATCTGTCCATATAAATTTCTCTCCCTTCTTGGTCAATCCGGTGAGTGGAACCGCGATCCTGGAGTAATCTTCCACGAATCTTCTATAATAACCAGCCGGCCCAAGGAAACTACGAATCTCCCGCAACAGATTTTGGTGCTTCCCATCCTACTATAGCAGCTATCTTGCTTGGATCAACCTTGATACCGTCTCGGATACAACATGGCCCAAGAAAGCCACTTCCTTTAGCCAAAACTCGCACTTCTTGAATTTTGCATAAAGCCTCACATCCCTCCGCCGTTGTAGGGCTGCTCTCAAATGCACTGTATGAGTCTCCATGTCCTTAGAGTAAATCAATATGTCGTCGATGAATACGATGACCGAAGTGTCCAACATGTCATGGAACACTCGGTTCATCGGGTTCCATAAACGCGATTCGGAGCATTGGTCAGCCCGAAAGACATAACCGGGAAACTCATAATGTCCATACCTCGTCCCGGCGCAGTCTTCGAATATCTCCGGCCTTGATCTTCAATTGGTGATACCCGATCGGAGATCGATCTTCGAGAAAACCTTTGCACCCTGCAATGATCGAGCAGATCATCGATCCTAGGTAAGGGATACCGATTCTTGATCGTCAACTTGTTCAGCTCACGATAGTCAATACATAGCCGTACACTACCATCTTTCTTTTTGACGAACAACACAGGTGCTCCCCAAGGCGAAATACTAGGTCGTATGAAGCCCTTATCCAGCAATTCTTGTAATTGGGTCTTCAACTCCTTTAACTTGGTTGGGGCCATCCTGTATGGCGCTTTAGACACCGGGGCCGAACCTGGTATAAGGTCTATCACAAATTCTGTAGCCCGTCCGGTGGTAAGCCCTGGAAGATCCTCCGGAAATACATCCGGAAACTCCCGAACCACCTCTATATCCTCCATCTTGAGTGACTCTCTGTGAGGTCGACTACGAGATCCGAGATAACCTACTCCCCCCTTTCTCCAAGCATCTCTTAGTCTTTAGGGCGGAGAGGATCAACTTTCGCTTCCTAGATAGTTTAATTCCAGCGAAACTGTATTCCTTTCCCTCTCTGTCAGTAAGCATAAGCTTCCTTTCACCACATAAAAGGACGGCCGAATGATGGCCTAGCCAATCCATTCCTAAAATGACATCAAAATCTGCCATCTCAAGTATTACTAGGCTTGCTTCTAGGTCTCGACCCTCGATACTTACAGTACATGGTCCATAATACTTGGTCAAAGCCACTTCGACTCCTAGTGGAGAGCGAACTATCAAGCTTGGGTTCAATTGCTTGATTGGTAACTCCATTCGCTTCCCAAAAGAAACGAAACAAAGGAGTGCGTGGCCCCGAGTCAAATAATACTCTGGCGGGTAACCCGGCTACATTTACAATTCCTGGAATATATTTCCCCTTAGTTCTATATGCTCATGCAACTGAAAGAATAAACCAAATAGTAAGGGATAAAGTCGTACCAGTTACCACATCAGGTGATGCGGCTGCCTCTTGAGTGGTGACTGCATAAACTCTGGCTTCTGTCGGGAACTTGCTTCCTAGGTAGTGTGCAGTTCCTCGCAACATGTCCCGGTTCTCGACGGTTATAACACTTAATATTCGGGTTGGGCTGGCTAATTGTGGCACGGTGGTGCCGGGTTGTTTCTCGCAGTCTTTGGAGCGGTCCGCCCTGTATGGGCGGAATGGTCTAGTATTACGCCACTCGAGTTCTCTCCAGCAGGTCTCTTCACTCCCTTGTTTTGAGCGAAGAAGCTGTCCCTCCGACCGGACTCTATCACCCTCGCACACCCGCTCTGCCTCGTTGTAGGTTTTCTTATCCGGACCCAAAAGATGCTCTCTGATGCTCCCACGTAGTCCCATGGTGAACCTACGTATCTTTGTCTCCTCTTCCCGCATACTGACTGGTGCGAAGAAGAACAGCTCTTCGTACCTCTGCTGATATGCATCTACGGTCGATTGACTCTACTGCAGGTTGAGAAACTCTCTCTCCATTTGATCTCTGAAGCTCTTCGGAAAGTATTTGTTGAAGAAACTCTGAAGAAACTCTCTCTCAATTTTTCTGGCTCTTTGGGGCGTACCGGTCGCAACATACCGGTCGCACACCTGTAGAAATATGTTGCGGCCGGTATAGTCGACCGGTCAAAATTAAATTTCTGGCCGAGACATACCGGTCGCATGTCTATGAGATACCGGTCGCCACTCGTAGACAGTGTTGCGACCGGTATAGTCGACCGGTCGAAAAATTTTCTGGCCGAGACATAGCGGTCGCACACTGGGTTGATACCGGTCGGCCGGTATAGGCATAACCGTCGACCGGTATGCCCAAAATGGCTTTAAAATCGCGAAAAAGTGAGATTTTTCTCACTTTTCCTTTCTCTTTCTCTCCGGTGGCGATTCCTCTCCGGGTTCCGAGTTGCTACAGATTCGACCCGGTGCTATTTGAGGCCGATTCCTTCCATTCAAGACCTAGCATATCGTCTCCAGGTAGGTCTCTACCCTCTCTCTCATATTTTTATGAAATTTTCATATCGTCTATAAGTTGATGGTCTTTCGGAGGCATACCGGTCGCACCATATGCGACAAGTACTACGATCGATATCTCTTGGGGACTGGTCTGTGGGGACCGGTCGACCATACTGGTTGCACCATATGCGACCGATACTGCGACCGGTAACTCTCGGGGACTGGTCTGTGGGGACCGGTCGACCATACCGGTCGCACCTTTCCCCACAGTGTCGCGACCGGTACGTGCAACTGGTATACACTGTGGGAGTGTTTTTGACCTAGTTGGTTTTTTTACCAATGTAAACCCTAAGAAAATTATTCTAATTCAACCCTAACATCGTATAGGACCTTGTGATAGCGAGTTTGGATTCTGTGACGCGGAGCAAGCTAGCAATCAAACGTCAGGTAAGGGAATCGGACCTATACCCTAATAACTTAATAACAGTAAAACATTGTTAATAATTATGATTTTATGGAATGGTGTTTGTGTATACTCGCATGTCATATTTACTTTCAGTTATTATATTATTCATGCATACTCGCTATTGTAAGACCCGTATCGAACTAATCGGTCTTACCACCTTGTACCAGGTCTACTTATCATGGTCGAGCCAAATGGACCAAGTGCGTGAAGGAAATAGCGAGACCAGGTATTAAATTGACCCAAAAATAGTAAAATAGGGGACAGGGTCGCATACCCAAATAGGCAGGGTCGGACCCCCCACATTAGGGAGTTAAACCCCTGAAGTTTAGACCGAGGGTGGGACAATTTAGACCCGAGGGTCGACGGGATCTCCGACCCCCTCATTGACCCCCTCATTGCCGACAGAAATCGTAAATAGGAAACTTTCCAAATTTCAAGGGGATTCTTTCCTAATCTCAATGAGACTTATTTTGGGAGGTTCTCCTCTATAAATAGGACGTCCCTTAGCCTCTTTCACTCCTTTTGAAACCCTAATTGAAAGAGAAGAGAAGGAAAGTTGGAGAAGAAGACTAAAGGGAAGAATTCAGAGAAACCTCTGAATCTCAGCAAACCTAAGGTATGGGTATGCTTCCATTAATAATTTAAGACCTTAGAATAGTTCATGAAGAGGGTATGATCTAGGAAAAACCCAAATCATTCATCCATGGGAAGATTTCAATGAAATCCATGGAGGGAATCATGGTAGGCAAAGTAAGGAAGTAACCTGGAGTTTTAAGTCATAGAACAAGCATAGAATGGACTGTGGAAGTAAGCCATAGAACCCAAACTTGAAAGATTAGACTATAGAATGAAAATGTCGACTCAAACCACGTGGGATCGCACGTGGGGTCGATTGGCAATCGACCCTACCAGACCACAGGATCGACCCCCAGCTTTTGGGAAGTCCAGGGAAGCTGTGGTCGCACCTAGGGTCGATGGAACATCCGACCCTAGCATCGACCCTACACCCTGGGGTCGCAGAAAATTGCTACCCTACCTGCGACCCGTCCTGCGACCCTCGCTTAACAGCAAACCAAAAATTGTCGGAATGAATTCTAATTAAAATCTATCGACTTGTTAGGTTTTTCTATTGATATAAAAGTGATTCTTAAAGTTTAACAGATGATCTACACTCAAGCAAAGGTGAGGGAACAAGACCTAAACTAATTGGCTAATAATAAACTATTTTATTTCTTGAGTCCAATGCCATGACTGATTCTATGTGTGTATGCTTGTAATGTGCATTCAACATGTCATCCAATATTTCTATTATTACTGTTCATGCATATTTAATTTCATTGTTTATAACATGATGATGATGATGATAAGAATATGCATGTGAATTTTCGTGTTTGTTGGTGTACTTGATGCGGATAGGGGATGGTATCAACTGGTACTTCAATGCCGTTTTCATTGGGTATATTGTGCCATAGCTCTATACAAGTCTTGTCCACTAACATCGTCGTATCGCCATTACCTTAGTAGAACTATTACGTCGTAAGGCATCAGGGGAGATAGTCTCGGACCGTGTAGTCTTCGACTCTGGGGGCCTTAGCTCTATCTCTATGGACATATTGAGGGATGCTGGGGTAAGGCCTTGGATACACTGTTTGACATTAGGATTGGTTAGTTGCGAGCCCAGTTTGCAAGCCCTCGCCAATAGGGGCTTACGTGTTGGTATGATGCAATCGGTACTGCCATGTCATTTTCATGGGGTATATTGTATCATAGTGGGTGCATGTAGGGTCAACAGTGTCATTTTCATTGGACGGTTTCACACACTCGTGTATAGAGGTGAGGCGGCCACCGAACCTTTCTATAGCACATTGCAAACTTATATACTAGACCACAGATATGAATTGAATGCATGCATATGTTTGTTGCATTGTTTTGTTTGCTCATTGAGCCGTGATGTGTGCTCACCCTTTCGACGTCGAATATTTTTAGTTGATGATGCAGGTGCCACTGTGAAAGATTATATGAATGCTTCTGTGTACGGGCACGTGGCTGCAATGGAGGCTGAAGACATAGTAAAAACGCATGACTCCTCATGCGAGTGCAACTCATGCGTTTTCGATTAGATTTTTATTTGAACTATTAAGGAAATGTAATTGATATTTTATTTACTTATGTCTCGGTTGATACAACATAATTTGATATTTTATTTATGATTATCACAGTTAGATTCCTCAGTTCATTTAATATTAAGACTTCCGCTATTGTGTATTTATTCGATTATGGTTGTGGATGTGTATGGTTTAATTTAAAAGGACACAGTCTATTTGAGATCCTGGTTGAACCGTTGGTTTATTAGCGGTCCATCACATCGTTCTGAATAGTGCATAATTGGGGTGTGACAGCTATGCTAGGATGTGACTGTTAGGCATGTGATTATTTCCATTGGTGTGTAGAATGGAAAGGGCCTAGGGTCTGGGATCATTCCTCACACTAACACCTTTTCGTATCATTTCTGTCTTAGTATGCTTGGTACGGGTAGGGTATCAGGGGGAGGAAGTGGCACTGTGGTCTCCGGCTGACCACTAGACTCTAACTCTATCTCTATGCCGTAGGGAGCTGTGCTGAGATATGACCTACTGTGATGACATATAGGATTGAATAGTTACGAGCCCAGTTTGCAAGCCCTCGCCAATATGGGCTTACGTGTTGGTATGGGTAAGGCATCAAGGGAAGTGGTGACGGTGTTTGATCCGGACGCTTTAGCTCTATCTCTATTCCATGGTGGGTGTATGTGGGACGACAGTGGTGTTTGATCCATTGGGCGGATTCACACACTCGTGTATAGAGGTGCGGTGGCTGCCAATCCTTTCTATAGTACATTGCAAACTTAAAACCAGACCATAATGTGAATGTTACTCATGCATGATGTGTGTTGCATTGTCTGATTGTCTTACTGAGCTAAGTTGTGAGCTCACCCTTGTGTACACACTATTTTTAGATGTTGATGCAGTTTACACTGTGGAGGACTACATGGATGCTCCAGTATATGGAGGTGCTGCTACCTTGGAAGTGCAAGCAAGGGAGGACGAGCATGACGCTTCATGCGAGTGCCCTTTCTGCGTGTACCTCTAGGATATTGGATTTATTTATTTTATTTATTTTCAATTGAATTTATAATTGGGATGTAAGGATAATTATTTATATTTTGGTATTTTGAATAATTGGATAATTTATTTATCAATAGAAGTACTTAATTCATTTAATTTAAGACTTCCGCTTTATTTTATTATATTCTAATTATGGTTATGTGCAATGGTTTGTATGATGGACACGGTCTTATTGAGATCTTGGTGTAAACCGTTGATTCAGTGACGGTTCACTCACACTTCTGGTTCAGTCGAAATTGGGGTGTGACATCTCTCTAGAACGGACCTCGTCATATAAATCCAAGTGCAACATGCCAACTGTACTGTAACATATGAGTGTGGTCCATTCCAATAAATATAGAGATCAAACTCCCCCCAGGTATCCGCCATGGGAAAGTCAACGGAATCATGAGAAGGAGATCTCACTATCCGATGACTCAGCAGAAGATCGCCTGATCACTAAATCAATCGGCGTAAATCACGCTCCAGGGAGGATATTTCGCCACAACAAAAGACATGTCCAGCTCCCACATCTAGGTCACTCCCAACCTATAAATAGAGGAAGCATACCCAGGTAAAAACATAGACATTTTTCTAGCATTCAAACTTAGAACAAGTTAGCTACACGAATTCCCTTAACTCAAAGGGACAGTCTTTTATACCTGTCCCATAATGCTTGTCCTCGAAACTGACTTAGGCATCAGAGTGGTCAAAGGGTGTCTCCACCTGACCATCACTATGGTGTCCCCTTCTCCTTTTGTAAAAAAACAAGCGAGTTAAAGACCAATCCAGTTTGAGACGACAATAGATCCTGTTGTTTTGCATGCTTTTCAAAGAATACACATATGTAATGATAGTATTTTACAAACATTGAAAGGCAAAATATGTTATAATTAAGAGCCAAAAAAATAAAGTTACTTCTTTTTCACCAACTTTGATTACGATAAGCTAGATTTTTTTCATAAGACATTGTTGTATTTTATACATTTTTAAGGGAAAAAATAAACCTTCAAAAAATAAGAAAAATATTGAGTACCTTATATATTGTATATGGATTGAGAGGTTTTTCGAGGTGAACTAGTGAGGTTGGAATCCAAGACCCTTGGCAGTGCTTTAAGCATGGTATGTCTAATTCTTTAGTCTCACATGGGAAGTGGAAAAGACTATGGGGTACCTTGTATATTGTTCTGGGAATTATAAAAGATAAGGTTATTTAGAAGGAAAAATCATTCCTCCCTTGTGTATGGTTGGTTCCAGGATGCTTTTCACACACACGTGCTTGTGCATCAAGTCGGCCGGTAGTGGGGTGGGGTGGGACGGGGGCGGGTGTGGGTTAGCTCAAGATATATATTTTGGATGAGCTGCTTTTGGTTTGTGTCGGATACAGTTTAACCCGTATGATTGAACCGGATCCGTTGGTGAATAGACTAGTTCTATTCAAAGGGTCACATCCTTGTCAAAGGGGTTCAATCTCAACGCTTAGATTAGGATCAGTTAATCCCAGTTAATCCAAGCTGTTAAATCATAAAGTCACATCTGTTTAATAGGACAAATCCTTTGGTAAAATATGCGATCTCAACGCTTAGATTAGGATCAATCAATCCAAGCCATTAGATCGCAAATGTGCATATATTCAATGGGACAGATCCCTTTGTAAAGGGTGCGATCTGAGCCCTCAGATATGGATCTCTCGATCTGAATCGTTAAATTGAAAGGACAAGACTACATCGAAGGGTACCTTGTAAGAGCATGTCCTCCTCTATAATAGACCCGAGGGGGGGGGGGAGAGGAGAGCCTTTGATTCGTACACAACTCGGAGTTCTCTCTCTCTCTCTCTCTCTCTCTCTCTCTCTTTTTCTCTCTCTCTCTCTCTCTCTCTCTCTCTCTCTCTCTCTCTTACAACCATATATCATCTCTCCCCTGTTGCTATTTTACTTGTCACACCCCAATTCTGATCCAACCAGAATGGTGTGAGTGAACCGTCATTGAACCAACGGTTCACACCAAGATCTCGAATAGGCCATGTCCACTCATACAAACCATCACACATAACCACAATCAGAATATAAATAGTACAGCGGAAGTCTTTAAATAGAATGAACTGAGTATCTATTGATAATTTAAATAAATATCCAATTATCCAAATTCAAACACATAAAATAATATCCGTACATCCATTTAATCCAATCGAAAATAACTGAAAGAAATAAATAAAATCCGATCAGAGGTACACGCAGAAAGGGCACTCGCATGAAGCGTCATGCTCGTCCTCTCCTGCTTGCACATCCAAAGCAGCTACACCTCCATACGCAGAGCGTTCATGTAGTCATCCACCGTGTAACCTACATCAGCATCTAAAAACAATGTATATACAAAGGGTGAGCTCACAACTTAGCCCAGTAAGACAATCAGACAGTTTCACAATATTATGCATGAGTAACAATCATTTTATGCTGTGGTCTGGTTTAAGTTTGCAATGTGCTATAGAAAGGTTTGGTGGCCCCCGCACCTCTATACACGAGTGTGTGACACCTCATGGATCACACCCTCATTGGCCCACATGCACCCATCATGGAATAGAGATAGAGCTAAGATACCCCCGTACCTCCCCTGATACTCTACCCATACCAGTACCTAAGCCCCTACTGGCCAGGGCTCACAAACTGGGCTCGCAACTAACCAATCCTATATGTCATCAATGTATGCTCTATCCCAGCACAGTCGTCTACGACATAGAGATAGAGCTAAGACATTCCCACACCTCCCCTGATGCCCTATCCGCAACTAACCCACTAGGATAGAAACAATACGCAGGTAGACCCTATCCCAACATAACTCCCTACGGCATAGAGATAGAGCTAAAGCATCATGGACAAGCCAGCGACGACCTCGGAGACCACAATGCCACATAACAATGGCCAGACCAGCATCAACATCGGAGACCACCGTACCACGACCTTCCCCTGATGCCCCACCCGTACTAAGCATGTTAAGACAGAATACTACAAAAGGTGCTAGTGTGAGGAGCGATCCCAGGCCCATGCCCCACTTCACACACTAACGAAAATAATCACATGCTTAACAATCACATCCTATCAATGCATGAACAATAATAATAACTGAAAGTAAAGGATGGCATGTGAATATGCACAAACACCACATCATAAATATTCAGGTGGTTAACAGCAACTTACTGTCCATTAATTATTAGGTTTAGGTCAGATTCCCTTACCTGACGCTCGTTCGATAACTTGCTCCACGTCGCAAGATCCAAACGATATGTCACAAAGTCCTACAACATTATTAAGGTTTCATTAGAATATTTTTCTTAGGGTTTCATGTTGGTCGAAAACCAACAAAGTCCAAAACCAGCCTTCCAGACCTGACCGGTCGTAACATACCGGTCGCAACACTGTGAACAGACTGTCAACCGGTATGGTCGACCGGTATGTCTCCGGAAGACCATACACTTGGTTTTTCGACTGCCGTCGATCATCCTCCATGGATTTCCACGGTTTCTCCTATCCATTCTAAGTCTAAACTTGGAGTTAGAGTTATCCCCAACTCATTCAAATCTCTTTTCAATGAATATCATCTCGGAACTCGAATCTAGGGTTTGACGACAACTTAGGGTTTATTGGTCAAAATAGGGTTTTAGATCAATACCTACTTTGCATGGTATTGATCCACCCACACAACTAACTTAGGGTAATAAGATTAATTCAAACACTTACCGTTGACTGGCGTAGCGTGAGCGTCGTCGAACGGTAATGGCGACACCTTCTTCTTCTTCCTAGCTCCTTCTCCTTTCCAACCTCTTTCTCTTCTCTAGGGTTTGCTAGAGATAATGGAAAGGATTTGAGGAGGATTAAGGGTGCATTTATAGGCTAGAATTAGGGTTTAGTAACCTATTAGGATTAGGAAAGTCTTAGGATTCGAAATTAGGAAAGTGGGACCCTCAGAAGTCAATTTCTGGATTTCCACACTTAGCTGCGCAGACCTGACCGGTCGACCGGTACCAAGACCGGTACCATCGACCGGTCAACATAAAATCATGTTGATTCGATCGTCTTTGGTCCGATT
Source organism: Protea cynaroides (assembly GCA_028583415.1). Taxonomy (NCBI): domain Eukaryota; kingdom Viridiplantae; phylum Streptophyta; class Magnoliopsida; order Proteales; family Proteaceae; genus Protea; species Protea cynaroides. Next base: position 68,114,532 of record CM053265.1, read on the forward strand.
TCATACCTGTTTGTCATCCGCTCGTCCCGTCTGGCTCGGTTGTGATCGAAAGACCTGTCACGACATCAAAACCAAGGTTTAGACCGGGTTTACGGAGTGCGGGTCTTACATTACTACTTTGTGTAATCGATTTTTTGCATCAACCATTTACATTCGGCATAAGCACCACTTCGAAGTACTTGAAGAGGCGCATCAGACCAAAGCAGGTTTAATGTGGGAAGTTGAAGCTGCTTTATCTTGGAGCCAGATTTGTGATACAACCCGGTTGCATCATTGGGGGCAAATTCTGTCTTTAAGACTGTTTTTTTTTTTTTGTAAAACTTTAAGACAATATTGAGTGTGATACGACCAGCTTCAATACATTTTCTTCGGGGTCTACTGTTGTATTCATCACTAGAATTTAACTTCTTACATAAACAGATAAGTGATTCCTCATATAAAGTACATATTACCAAAATAGACACTCTATTTTGTTGTAATATTTTCCAAGCGAATGATTTTTTTCTACTTTTTTTAAAGCATTCCTTTGCATCTTACGTTAAAACAAATGTTGAAAAATATATTTTTTTTCTAGGCACATTTTCTTTTCACATCATTTTAAATGGAAACAAATGAGTAAGCATTTTTATTTTGAAAAAAAGGGACGGGGTGAGAAGAGTGTAACTTAAATATATTACCCATATTTCATTTTTTATATAATTTAATAACTCTCTCCTCATCTCCCCTCCCCCAATACTCACACTACAACACATTTGTTAAGTTTTTAATGATGTCTTGTCAAACGTGGGCCCAAAAAACTGAACTACTTAAGTTAGCTGAGGAAACTTTCATCTTCATGTGAGATTTAAGGTTTTGAGGGTGGGGATCCTATAGGAACATAACCCAATTTTCCTTTTTATTGACCCATGGTTAAAAGATCTAGTTTTGCATGAATAGTAGGTTCATTCCAATATAAAATCCTCACTACAATAAACAGCAATCTAATTGTGGATATTTAGGGGGTGTTGGTAACACTCCAGAAGTTGGATTCTGACTTCTGGAGTATAAATGGAGTAGAAGCCTGTTTGGTAACCCGGTTCGGACTTCTGGAGAATCCATGAGTGAACCGACTCCAAATGAGCTTTAGAATCCAATTTTTTGGAACATCAAATAGATGCTTTTCGACTTCAGAGTACAATTTTGGAGTAAAAATCACCCCACACCACTACTACCACCAACTACCACCACCAACACCACAACCCACCAGCCACCACCCACCACCGCCACCACCCTCCATCACCCACTGCCGCCACCACCACCCCTCGTCGCCACCACCACCAACCACCCACCACCGCCACCACCATCCACTACCACCCATCGCCACCGCCACCACCACCATCCTCAATCACCACCCACCGCCACCTACTATCGCCACCACCACCTACTATCACCAACAACCACCACCACCACCACCCACCACCACCACCAACTATCACCCACCACCACCACCCCCGTCGCCACCACCACCAACCACCCACCACCGCCACCTACCATCGCCACCACCACCAGCCACCAACCACCGCCACCACCACCCACCACCACCACCAACTATCACCCACCACCACCACCACCATCCACTACCACCCACCACCACCACCACCACCCTCCACCACCATCACCCACCCACCGCCACCCTTCACCACCACTTCCCACCCCCCACCACTACTCTGGAGTCCATGACTAAATTAGGTTAACAAACATGTTTCTACTCCCTCATACTCTAGAATCCTTTTGAAGTTGGAGTAGAAATTTGAACCAGAAATAAGAATCCCAGAGTTGAAGTTTTATCAAACAGCCCCTTAATTGCAATTTTTTAAAATCACAGTGATAAAAGTCTAATAATTGCGGTTTCTTCATGTGCAGTAACATGGGATACCTTTTGCTGCGATACATAAAAACCAGCCTTCTGTTCCTACAAAAACGAATTTACAATTACAAATCATAGTAATATGAGATACTTATTGTTGCAGTATTTAAAAACTGCATTAAGAAATGACATTTTAACTATGGAAATAAAACTGCATCAATTTATATTTTTTCCTCCCGACCAGTGAACCCTAATTCCCCCCTGTCAAGTTTCCAACTCAAAAATTCGAACTTGTAAGTGGAGGGACTCTCCATATATAAGACCACAGGATTCCAATCTCATTAGCAATGTGGGACTATTCCCAATACTCCCCCTCACATGTAACCCCACCGTTAGGTGGTGTATATGTGGTGGTATATGTGGCATTACATGACACTTTTCAGGTGACTGGTCCCTCTTCTTAGGTGACTGATCCCTCTTTGGGTGACATATATTCCCTCTTTTGCGTGATCGTCCCTCTTTGGGTGACCATAGTCCCTCTTTTGTGCATCTTGTGTCCCTTTTTCGATGACTTGACCTCTTTTTTTAGGGTTATTATGAGAGAAAACCTGGAGTTCTGATACCATGTCAAGTTTCCAACTCAAAAGTTCGAACTAGTAAATGGAGGGACTCTCCATATATAAGACCACAAGATTCCAATTTCATTAGCAATGTGAGACTATTCCCAATATCCCCCTCGTCCAAATTCAATCTCACCCAAATGCACCCGTAAGCTGTCTACCCTGATCATTCCTCGCTCTTTAGCAAACTTGCAGCCTACTAACTTATCTCTTATTTGATATCTCTTTTTCTCTTGCTCTTTTAGTTACAGATAGGAAATTGTAGGTAATATGCAGCTATAGGCCATTGCTGTGGATTTTTTTTATCTTGTATTGCAAAAAAAACCACTGTTATATTATTATTTTTTTTTGTTGTAATGTCTTAAAAAATACAACTTCATAATCATTGCAAGAGTAGTTGTTATCAGTTAACAATTAATTCTTAAATTGAAACACGTTAAAAAATAAGCCTACCTTATCTATAATTGGATTATTTGAGTGTTTCACTTATAAACATTGAATAAATCAACTTAATTTTGGGGGAGTTATGGAATGGTGGATGCAACTTGGTTGAGTTTCCTTACTACACACAACAGGAATGTAGCTTGAGGTCTAAATTTTAGTGTGAGGTAGGACCCACTTTACCTCTTCATGTATCAAAGCTGGGCTCAGACCACTCTTACCTCTTGTCAAAACCAAGTAGATGAAAGTGGTCAAAAACCAATAGTATGAAAGTGGTAAAAAACCATTAGTGGTTTGATGATTCCAGACATTCAAAAAACAACACAAATTGGTGTGGAGAATAATGAATGATCCGATTAACTTTGTTGGGAACAAATAGTACCCATTAGTACAAATAGTACCCATCAATAGGAGCATGCCACGTTGGCAATCACAATCAAATAGGAGCACGAAACATCTACAAAACAGATCAATAGGAATGCGACATGTCAATATGTGCAAAACCTCTTATAGTTCGACGAGGGCAGTCTCATCTTTTTGGCACAAGAAACACCGACCAGACCAACCTACGGGTTGCAACACTTCGGCTTCCGCAAAACCCATAGCACTGACCATACCGACCAATAAGAGCTCACTATGTTGGCTTGTGCAAAACACGCAAATCAATGGGGGCAAAGTTGGCTTTCCACTCGTAGCGTGCCAAGGACGCCTCGACCACCTCCCGCTAAGTCAAAGGCAAATTCGACTATTGTCACTTTGGTTTTTGCCCGAGGCTCCAAGTGAGGACACTGTCAATAGAGGAGCAAATCAAGCGGTCAGGGGCAGGTTCAGAAACCCTGAGGCCACTCCGATGCCTAAGTCAGTATCAGAACAAACAAATGGAAAATCGTGTCAGAGAACACGAGATTCCAATAAAAAGGGGTCAGATTAATTTTGACAGGGTAGGGGCTTAAGGAGCTTGGGAGCATAAAGAATTTAGAACACTATATTGTTCACCTTAATGCCTTCGCTTGGCGGGTATTTATAGAGGTTGGAGTGGGCTAAGATTGCTTTTTGACTACTATGACCTCTCTGACATGTCAGGCCCACAGTTGATGACATGTCGAGTTCTTATCCTTTTGCCAGGTCGGTGCGACTGATCGAGAGGACGTAATGTGATCTAACCCTTTGTAAATATAGGATAGGTACGACACTGAGGGGTTTTGGTCCAATTAGAACCAAAACTGTGCACATCATCATCCATTGCATTCGCCCTCAATTTGACTTGGATGGAGACCTTTCTTGTGACATGGCCACCTGTAAACCACTAAATGGCCAATCGGGGAGGGACGCCATATGATGGCGCTATCGTGGGCCACTCCCAAGATTGTAGGGAGGTGGCGGACATTCCCCTACCGCGAGGGTGACACATGTTTGTTCTTCACTAGTCGAGAGATTCGGTGGTAAGTACACAACCCTTATTGTACGAGGGGTCGGCGATTGTTGAGTGATGGCAAGCATTTCCCTCCCATCATAGGACGACACGTGTACGCTCCGCAGGACGAGGGGTTCGGACATGTGTCCCTTCTGGATTGGAAGCCAACATCTATCCCCATTACCAATATAGACCACTTTACCGACTACTATAAATAGATTTCAACTATACAAGTAGGTTTTTTTTGCTGTGCATTTATTACTTTCTATTACTTCGCTTTCCTCTACCTAGGGCCAGGCTTTTCGAAGTACTGGTCGGACATACCTGTTTGTTGTTCGGAGTTTTGACTTAAGCCTCAAAGGTGGTCCCTATGCCCAAAGCCCGACCTCCTTTGTTTATCTTCGTGTCTCTACGGGTAGACCCCACCACTGAGGATCATGATCATGGATTCTAGCAGCATGCCAACAATGGAGTTCAAACCTAAAATTTGATACTTAACCAATACATGGGACCTTTTTCCTATTCAATGGTTATGATTGTCCTACTTGACTTGGTTTGTTATAGAGCATGGGGCTTAAGTTACGTTATCTGGATGTGATCACATCCATTGAGTCTCCTCTTTACTTGATTTTAGATGTGTTGAGGTTGTTTTTTGTGGCTATTGGATTTTTTTTTTCTTGCTTCCACGTTAGGAAACTTTTTGTCTCTTTTTCCGGTTATAGACATATTTATCTTGTTGTAATTTTTTTTGTGCAAATGATATTTTACTGATTGATTACAAGAGAAATAAAAAGTGGAGGAAAATGAAAATTTCAAATTTAAAAAAGAAAACTTATGTTATTATTACTGCACATGTTATCACATGGCTAACTAAATAACTCCAATTCATTCACTATTTATTATTAACTTTCACTTTACTTTGCATTCAAATCCATTGTATTTTTAAAATAAAATAAAGATTACATCTAAAATATAATATTACTAAATATTTGTTTTCTGTTTTTGTAAATGTTAAAATTTTAAGTAGTATATATAATGAAAAATTACAAATACTACACCTAGACTATGGACTAATTACACTTACCACCCACTAGTTCTAACAATAGCACATACCACCTATACTTTCAACAATGTGTAACAAGAAGGCTAACTTCGATAACAGATTTCGGGTCGAGGACGACGTTTCAAAGCTGTCAAGCAAAGAACCTTTGCTGCAGGAAGAGGTGATGGGAGCCCTTAGAAGATGATGTCTAGCTCATACTAAAAAATTTATGGACAAAACTACCCTCAATGGAAGTTGAAATATCGTATTTACCCTTAATAAGACTTGATGTTTTCTCTGGATTTTGTTCTGACGGAGGAGAAAGAGATGCAGGCTAAGCAACATCATTCAAACAGATCTAATACTCCACTCTCCAACCTTTACCTCTTCTCCCACCTTCTTCAACGCCGCCCGTGAGCCCCAACTCCCACTCTTGCCTCCTTCGGCAGCCCCTCCCCTAGGCAACCCTCTTCCGATAGCTCTCTTTCCCAAGAAAGCCTATTCCCGCAACCCCCCTTTCCCCCGATTACTCTCTTCATGCATCCCACTTTCTATCCTCACCTTTGTCTCTCTCCACCATTTATATCTTATGAGCAAAACCCCCCATAAAACTCAGCATTACTTCGGCAGCTCGTGGAGGAGTCCCACAATGACCAACAATGACGGTATTGGCCAAGGCAACAAGATCGGGACCAGTGCCACCAAACAACTTTAAGAGCTGATGGAGACATTAGGAGGGGCGAGATCTGATCCATAGCAAAATTGATATAATAATCGAATTTTCTTCCCTTTGATAGGTAAGATCCATCTCCTCACCAAGGTGAGTTTGAAAACCCTATTTTTTTTTAACCGTAGCTACCCATACACCTTTCTATTGTTAGCAGACAAAATATCCATCGTGCCCTGCAATGAAACTCAATAGTCATCATCAACTACGAGTCTAGCTCCACCCAAGCAGATCCAATAGCCGCCAACATCTACTCCAATTATGGTTCCCAATCAATCCAAGCCATAGTAGTACGGGCCGATGTATTGGACCCGGTCTAGTTCAAGTCCCTTTTCGACCAGGCTGAACAGGCCTTCGGCACTCAGGTTCATATCTTGGTCAACTATGTGGGGATCTTTGATGCCAAGTAACCTATCCTAGCCAACACCATCGTCGAGACTAGAACTCCATGTTTGCCCTCAACATCAAAGGTGCCTTCTTGTGCTCTTGAGAGGTAGCCAACAATGTTTTCCATGGCAGTGATGGGTGCATTATCTGCATCATGATGTCGTTAGTGGCTTTGTTGTTGCCTGGATACAGCCTACGTAGTGTCGAAGGCTATGGTGGAGATGATGACCAAGATCTTGGCCAAGGAACTCAAGGGCACGTGAATCATTGCCAACTGTGTTGCCCTAGGCCCAATTGCCACATAGTTGTTCTTCACTAGGAAGACAAAGGAGACCATCAAGAGGATGGTGGACTCCTGCCCCTTGGATTGACTCGGGGAACCTCAAGCTATCTCCCATATCATCGGATTCATTGCCTCCCATACCGGCGAGTGAATTAGTGGCCAGGTCATATGCGTCAATGGTGGCTTTGTTGTCTGAATATTTAATGATTTTAATAGAAGACTAAAATTGTCATTTTCATTTTTCCCAGCTTAAAACCATAAGGGTAAAATTGTAAGTCAATTTTTTTGGTTTCCACCGTCAATTAAATGGGAACGGATGTAATTGTCAGAAACTAGTGGGGGGTAAGTGAAATTAATCCATACTCCAGGGGATAGTACATGTAATTTACCCTTTATACAATCATATTGGGTAAATGTTATAAAAGTTTCCATTTTAGGTTTGAAATATTTTACTTTCCTTCTCTTTGATTTCCCTTACAAGCAAACGGAACCTACATGGAAATTTTTTTTTTATTTTTCATGTAAAATTTTCTTACTATTTCAGTGATTTTCTTTGTATTTTAGGTAAAGCCAAACAATGAAAAATCTTATTTTAGAGAAATTTTTTCCTTTTCCCACCATTGTACATTGAAACAAACAAAGGAATTCATCTCAACCATAGGAAGAGCACACAAAAGTTAAGATATTAATATGGTTTTGGTTTCAATTCCCAAGCTAGACACCCCTAACTTGGGGCTGAATATTTATAATGTGGTAGTTCATTTGATGTTTAAATTTGATGGACATATTGTCCACTTCAACATTTTTTTTATAATTAAATATAAATTAATATAATATTCCCATGTTTTACATTAAGGGTCTCAAAAAAAAATCTATTAAAAAAATATAAGGAGAAATTCATACATATGGTATTAGTAAAATAGTTGAAATAAACCAAATTTTAGAAGGTAGCCTATTAAAGGGATCAAAAAAACTATTTAACGGTTAGCAAATTAAATCAATTCCAAATATGATGATAGGTTTCATTACATGGTAGATTAGTGGTTATACGGGTGAGATAAGTAACAAAATTGTACAAGCAGCCTCTAGAGGACGATTTATGGATTTCCTTGAATGTCCATTAATATTCAAACACATCCTTTTATTTCTAAAGTAGAGGGTGCAGCCCCTTCTTCTTTTTATATTTTTTTATTCAATTGTTAAAGATGAATTATTATCATCACAATGTTTTTAATTTTTTTCAAGTATTACAAGACATTTGTTCTGCCGTGTGAATTGGAGATGTGTCTATCTTGACCGTTGGATAAAGAATACATGGTCTAGATTATCCACATGCCAAATTTCATAATCCAATTCAATCAAATAACCCCTCTGGTAATGACATGTATTCCATGTATATCTATGCATGTGTACTACTACTCTAGACATTACCAAATATTCTACCTACTTTGAGCAAGAATAGGTGGTGGCTTTGATTAAAAATTGTAAAAATAGATGGTCCATATTTGTCTTTAGCTTTGTGGAAACGTCAAATTCCATTGTTACAAGAATAACTACCCTTTATTAAAATTTATAAGCGGAAGAAACCCTTTTGCTCTTCTTCCTTGAGTCCCCGCCCCTTCCCATCAAGGTTCAAGAACACGAGACCAGCCCTACCTGATTTGGACCAATTCGGCAAAATTGGATTGGAACTAGCCAAGATCAGGAAAAAAGAAAAAGCCCTAAAATCATCTAGGCATGTGCAAGAATCGACTTAAGAAAGATTTGGATTGGGTGTTGCACGGGATCCACCCAGCAGGCCGATCCCGTGCAACACCCAAAAACATGCTTCCCATGCTTTACACTGACATGACACAGTGGTCGTTGTTGTTGACGTAGGTTAATCAAACGAATCAAACCCCCTTTCCCTTTCTGTCATAAACAAAATATTTTAGTTAAAAACCTGTGCTCATTTTTTTCATGTATACAGTGGCAGCAAGTGCATGCAATCATGCGATAAAATACAAGACATCTAATTCCCAACAAATCCACTAATAGAGTGTTGATCCATTGAACATGTGATCAGGTCTCATGCACTTGAATCACCTTTCCAATAAAGGCCTAAATAGTCAAGGAAGACTGAAAAATATCAGAAAAGAGAGCAAAATGACAAGAAAATGTGGAAAAGAATTCCCATAGTAACATTATGGGGGTCTTTTCCATTTTGCCACGAATGTGAATGAGAATACAGGAGGGGATTAACAACGGGTGCACTTATATCTAGTTGGAAAGGAAAAAGATCGTCTCCAGTCCGTCCAGCCGTTCAGTCGTGGACGGACGGATTGGTTTTAAAGGACACGCCCCCCATGTATTGGTATGCGTGTCCTTTTAATCCAGGCCGTCCAGTCCACGACTGGACGACTGGACGGACTGGAGATGATCCAAGTCCAGTTGGAAATGGACTATGAAGGAGTGGTCCACTGTTTGCTATCTAAGAAAATACCGTGGGTCTGCTTACAGCAGTGGTGTGTCATCATGGAAAATTTTGATGTGGTGGAATTGATAATCATTTATGGTTTTAGAGAATCCAATATAATGACAGATTCTATTGCAGAGAAGATAGCTCAGTCTAAGTCTACATAGCAATTGAGGACATGTCTGAATTTTGTGGCCTGTGATGTTGTATAGGATGCATCAAAGAGACCAAGATATAGATTTGTAAAATGTAAATGAGCCTTAGAAAGGGCCCTTCTGATGGCAATGCCAAAGATGGGGTATTCCTTTCTTAAAGGGTGATATTTGTATTTTTTACATTATTTTTTATTAATAAATTATTTGGATCTTTAGTGAAAAAAAAAGAAAAAAAAAAAAAGAAAGAATGAGAATAAATTACTGCTTGTATTTCATTATAGGTTATATTAATCCAGCTATGATTCTAACCTTGATGAAGAACATGACTATGAACCAATTTAATTAATCCCAAGGGGGTAGCTGAGTCAGCAAGGAGCCTACACCTCAAGAAGAGGTAGGTACTGAGTTCGACTCCTCTTACTCCCTTGGGACTACTCACACGTGGTGTTAAGTGCTCTTTTTTTTCTATTATGGCTGCAAGTGGAATGATTCTCATTCAACCCTGGAATGACCTGATCCATGTGGTTGCAGAGTCAATATGGATCACAGGATTAGTCAGGCCAAAAGTTTGAATACCCTCATTCAACCCTAGAATGACCTGGTCCATGTGGTTGTGGGGTCAATATGGACTGCAGGATTAGTCAGGCCAAAGGTTTGAATACCCGTCATAGCAAAAAAAAAAAGAACCAATTTAGTTAATCAAGACGGTTTTGATCTTACTCCAAAAAATGGAAATGATTAGGTAAGTTCTGATTAAGTTAAATCTTCTCAATCGACACCTTTATTTAGGGTGGATTTCATTAGTAAATTTGGATTTGGGCATTATTCGAAAAAAAAAACTTTCAGAATTATTCGTTTTGATAATTTAAAATTTTGGTAAAAAAAAATGTCTTACAAAAACGAACTTAAAATATAATTCGTATTTGATAGATTTGAGGATTATTCGTTTGACAGAAACAATTTGGATAAAAAAATTCCAATAATTATAATTTATATTTAATATTTGTTGCAACTATTTTTTCATTACAAATCCCATTTTCCCTACTAATTAAAAAACACAAAATATAATCTTAATCTTAGAGCTTTACTCTAAGAATGTAATCAAAACCAAACAATGAAAAATCTTATTTTAGAGAAAATTTTTCCTTTTCCCACCATTGTACATTGAAACAAGCAAAGGAATTCATCTCAACCATAGGAAGAGCACACAAAAGTTAAGATATTAATATGGTTTCGGTTTCAATTCCCAAGCTAGACACCCCTAACTTGGGGCTGAATATTTATAATGTAGTAGTTCATTTGATGTTTAAATTTGATGGACATATTGTCCACTTCAACATTTTTTTTATAATTAAATATAAATTAATATAATATTCCCATGTTTTACATTAAGGGTCTCAAAAAAAATCTATTAAAAAAATATAAGGAGAAATTCATACATATGGTATTAGTAAAATAGTTGAAATAAATCAAATTTTAAAAGGTAGCCTATTAAAGGGATCAAAAAAACTATTTAACCGTTAGCAAATTAAATCAATTCCAAATATGATGATAGGTTTCATTACATGGTAGATTAGTGGTTATACGGGTGAGATAAGTAACAAAATTGTACAAGCAGCCTCTAGAGGACGATTTATAGATTTCCTTGAATGTCCATTAATATTCAAACACCTCCTTTTATTTCTAAAGGTGAGGGTGCAGGCCTCTTCTTCTTTTTATATTTTTTTAATCAATTGTTAAAGATGAATTATTATCATCACAATGTTTTTAATTTTTTCCAAGTATTACAAGACATTTGTTCTGCCATGCGGATTGGAGAAGTGTCTATCTTGATCGTTGGATAAAGAATACATGGTCTAGACTAATCACATGCCAAATTTCATAATCCAATTCAATCAAATAACCCCTCTGATAGTGACATGTATCCCATATATATCTATACATGTATACTAGTACTCTAGACATTACCATATATTCTCCCTACTTTGAGCAATAATAGACGGCTTTGATTAAAAATTGTAAAAATAGATGGTCCATATTTGTCTTCAGCTTTGTGGAAACGTCGAATTCCATTGTTACAAGAATAATTACCCTTTATTAAAATCTATAAGCGGAAGAAACCCTTTTGCTCTTCTTCCTTGAGTCCCCGCCCCTTCCCATCAAGGTTCAAGAACACGAGACCAGGCCTACCTAATTTGGACCAATTCGGCAAAATTGGATTGGAACTAGCCAAGATCAGGAAAAAAGAAAAAGCCCTAAAATCATCTAGGCATGTACAAGAATCGACTTAAGAAAGATTTGGATTGGGTGTTGCACGAGATCCACCCAGCAGGCTGATCCCGTGCAACACCCAAAAACATGCTTCCCATGCTTTACACTGACATGACACAGTGGTCGTTGTTGTTGATGTAGGTTAATCAAACGATTCAAACCCCCTTTCCCTTTCTGTCATAAACAAAATATTTTGGTAAAAAACTCGTGCTCATTTTTTTCATGTATACAGTGGCAACAAGTGCATGCAATCATGCGATAAAATACAAGATATCTAATTCCCAACAAATCCACTAATAGGGTGTCGATCCATTGAACATGTGATCAGGTCTCATGCAATTGAATCACCCTACCAATAAAGGCCCAAATAGTCTAGGAAGACAGAAAAATATCGGAAAAGATAGCAAAATGACAAGAAAGTGTGGAAAAGAATTCCCATAGTAACATTATGGGGTTCTTTTCCATTTTGCCACGAATGTGAATGAGAATACAGGAGGGGATTAACAACGGATGCACTTATATCTAGTTGGAAATGGACTGTGAAGGAGTGGTCCATTGTTTGCTATCTAAGAAAATACTGTGGGTCTGCTTACAGCAGTGGTGTGTCATCATGGAAAATTTTGATGTGGTCGAATTGAGAATAACTTATGGTTTTAGAGAATCCAATATAATGGCAGATTCTATTGCAGAGAAGATAGCTCAGTCTAAGTCTACATAGCAATTGAGGACATCTGAATTTTGTGGCCTGTGATGTTGTATAGGATGCATCAAAGAGACCAAGATATAGATTTGTAAAGTGTAAATGAGCCTTAGAAAGGGCCCTGCTGATGACAATGCCAAAGATGGGGTATTCCTTTCTTAAAGGGTGATATTTGTATTTTTTATATTATTTTTTATTAATAAATTATTTGGATCTTTAGTGAAAAAAAAAAAAAAAAGAAAAAGAAAGAATGAGAATAAATTCCTGCTTGTATTTCATTATAGGTTATATTAATCCAGCTATGATTCTAACCTTGATGAAGAACATGACTATGAACCAATTTAGTTAACCCCAAGGGGGTAACTGAGTCAGCAAGGAGCCTACACCTCTTCTAGGTATTGAGTTCGACTCCTCTTACTCCCTTGGGACTACTCACACGTGGTGTTAAGTGCTCTTTTTTTTCTATTATGGCTGCAAGTGGAATGATTCTCATTCAACCTTGGAATGACCTGGTCCATGTGGTTGCGGGGTCAATATGGACCGCAGGATTAGTCAGGCCAAAGGTTTGAATACCCTCATTCAACCCTGGAATGACCTGATCCATATAATTGTGGGGTCAATATGGACCGCAGGATTAATCAGACCAATACCCGACATTAGCAAAAAAAAAAAGAACCAATTTAGTTAATCAAGACGGTTTTGATCTTACTCCAAAAAATGGAAATGATTAGGTAAGTTCTGATTAAGTTAAATCTTCTCAATTGACACCTTTATTTAGGGTGGATTTCATTAGTAAATTTGGATTTGGGCATTATTCAAAAAAAAAACTTTTAGAATTATACATTTTGATAATTTAAAATTTTGGTAAAAAAAATGTCTTACAAAAACGAACTTAAAATATAATTCGTATTTGATAGATTTGAGAATTATTCGTTTGCCAGAAACAATTTGGATAAAAAATTCCAATGATTATAATTTATATTTAATATTTGTTGCAACTATTTTTTCATTACAAATCCCATTTTCCCTACTAATTAAAAAACACAAAATATAATCTTAATTTTAGAGCTTTACTCTAAGAATGTAATCAAAACCAAACCTAAGAAATATATAAATTTCAATAACTTTTTTTTTTACCAACATAATAACCATAAAATTCCAGCTTCGATAAAAAAACTCATAATATTTAGAACTCAAAATAAGCTGAAATTTGGACTTGAAATTATTTAGAATAATTTGGATTGGCTCAATTAATCATAATATTTATTTGAACTCAAAAAAGGTGACTTTTTCTTACTCATTGGATATACTTCCGATTCAATCCAATAATTCACAAATAATTCGGCGAAATAAATAACTGTGTGTACAAGTCGCAGACTTGGGTTTTACATCTAATTAACTTTAACAGCACAAAGCCCAATACCCAGTCCAATGTTATGAGTCGAGCTAATCTATAGGGGATCAGTCGGTCTGCCTACCAATACATGGGGAGATGGGTCGACTGAAATCCTGCCCTTGGCAGACGGCAGGTCGGTAAGAGACGATTTGATTGGAGTCTATGGACCGGTCAATTCGGAAAAAAAAAACCCTCTGTAATGACTGCCACTTGGTAGTGAAGAATCTGATCAAACATAGGGCGACGTGTCTCACTGGCAAACAGTAGTGAGTCACTACAGAGAATCCTGTTCCAGCCAACTCACTCAAAAACTAGATCCGACAAAACCGTGGCCCTTGAACGAGATATGGTGGGTTTAAAATCAGAATTTTTTTTTTTATTTATTTTTTTTTTTTTGCTGTTTGGGTTAAAGAAAATTATCTCCAGGAAAATGTATAGGAATTGGACAAATGATGGAATCCCCAGATTGACAAGTCAGCAAATTATTAATACTATTTTATTAAAAAAATTTAATAATATTTTATGGGGACGGTTTTGGTGTAATATTTAATTAGGGGTGGTATCGTCATTACAATCCTTGTGAGAAGTGTAGGGGAACGTTGCCAGTTGCTACTATCAGATTGCGTGCAGCTTACGCCAACATCTCAGCCAATAAGAAGAGTGAATCAGGAATTTACCTTGAGTGTTTGGTTATTGGCTTATATTATCAGTACTCTGGTTGAAGAGATTCCAATCCAATGGTTACATAATGGGGTCAACAAGATTTATGGATGATGTAAGGCTTTAGCAAAACAAAAACCTTTATGAATCATGGGCCAAGCCGGGGTGAGGTGGAGGAGGGACAAGATAATCTTGCATCCTTTAAGAGGGCTTTACATTCGACCAGACGCGGAGAGACGGAGAGCTCCGGCCGCCGATCATTATCAGAAAACCCTAATACACGACACAGAGAGAGAGCATCGATTGTGATTTGTGAAGCGTAAATCAGAAGAAGCAAAAGAGAAATGGCTGGAGTTGGTCCATTGACGCAGGACTGGGAACCCGTGGTGATCCGAAAGAAGGCTCCCACCGCTGCGGCTAAGAAAGATGAGAAGGCTGTTAACGCCGCTCGCCGCGTCGGCGCTGACATAGAAACCATCAAGAAGTGTAGGTTTTTGTTTCCTTCTATGAACCAGGGTTTCCTCTTCCTCATTCTTGTTTTGTGCAACTGTTTATGTCGATTCTCAATTTTTTTTTTATAAATTTGTTTTCTGGAAAATTTTAAAAGGTTAATATTTGGTTGAATACCGAATAAATGTTCCCTGGAAAATTTTAAAAGGTTAATATATAATATTTGGTTGAATACCGAATAAATGTTCGACTGTGCTAGATCATATTTTTTTTTCTTCCAAACTTCTGTTATGATATCGCTTAACAAATTGGGAATCCATTATTGTTGAAGTTATGGATCTGTAGTTTTTGGGTTTTGCTTAATTTATTGGGGAATTCCAATATAAATCTAGCCAATAAATTTGCTATTTCTGGAAACTGGATCCTATATTCAATTGTTGTTTGGAGAACTTCGTTGGCCAGCGATTACATGTAAGTTCTGTTTGGTCAACCAGAGCAAGAGCATCTGAGCAACAAGGGCGTTAAGGCACACAAAGGTGCATTGCCTTTACGGAGTGTTGCTAGGTAAGGGCCCTTGAAAATAATGGCCATATCGAATGAGAAGTATTTCTAATTTCATGATTTGCAGTTTCACTCCTTTCAAATTTATACAAGCCATATTGTCCAAGGAAGAGTTTCTTTATATTCCTCCCTTGAGTAAGAGTATGAGGGTTCCCAAATCCCGAGTGTAAGATTAAGGTAATTGGGTCAGCCCAGCTCTTGAGTGTAATTTCACAAGATTAGACATAGAGTTTGATTCGCAGCTTCCAAAGCTTGATTCTGATTTAATTGCAGGGTTGATAAGTATTAAACATCGATATACTTAACCGCCCTTAAAATACATGGTGTCTACTTGGCGTGATCTTGATTTAACATATCCATTAATGGATTGGAACTATTCATACTTCTTTTCCTTTCTCTTTCTCAATCTAGGCTTTTTAGGGATTTTATAATTGTTTGACACTTGCAATTTTAGTTATATTTGTATATGTGGCATAGCATCTATATTAGATGTCAGCTTCCAATTCTTACACTTTGTCGCTTTTTTCCCTTTCTCTTTACAGCTACCGCAGGGACAAACAAAGCTGCCTCTAGCAGTACATCTTTAAACACAAGGAAGCTTGATGATGAAACTGAAAATCTTGCCCGTGAGTTTTGTTAACTTTATCATTATGGAGTTCTAAATAGGCATGATGATGAATTTTTTGTTGTATAAATAGCTGTTGTCTGCCAGTGGTGTAGTGGATGGTGAATGTAGTGATATAATTTTTTTCTTTTAATGGTTTATATCCTCATCCAAATATCTAGATAGGTTAAGCAATGCCCTTGTTAAATATAAACGGGCCTATTTAATTGATAATATGTACTTGATTGATTTATCCAGTAAGTCCCTGGAGTATGTGAATTCCACTCCTCTCCCAAAGATAAAAACTGGTCGTTCCTTTCACTGTTGAAGCATGACTTTACCTGAAGAAGAGTGTGCACACTTGCGGCTAGTTGGAGTGATCTGTAGATCATATAAGATTGCAGTCAAAGTGTTGGTTGTGAAACAAAATGGCATGATTTATGGATCGATTTTGCATTTTAATCTATTAACCATGAATTGACTTGAACATACTTGTGGCTAGGTTGGACTGTCCTGGAGATTATATAAAACTGCAGTCGAAGTGTTGGTTGTGAAACAAAAATGGCATAATTAATGGATCAATTTTGGATTGATCTATTGCAAATGATGACATAGCCTCATCTGTAGTGTATATTGGCTCCTTCAGTTGGGCATTCCTTTGTTTGGATTGGCTTGAATAAAGAGCCATTCTTGTTGGTATCGCTTGGAATCTCATCTCTCTATCTAAATTTTTGTGTAAGTTGTATGTGGATGGATTGATGGATCACTTCTTTTGGTTTATCAGAATTATGGGGAGTAGCAAGGTTGTCAAGGTGTGGCCTAGGTATCCAATTGCCTAGGAAATTAGGCCACTTTAGTCGCCTGGCTTGCACCTTGGTTGCTTTGGGTGTCCGGTGACCCTCCAAGGCCTTGGATTGCCTTGTCGCTGTGCTAACCTTGGGTAGTAACTTATTTAAGTTTGGTTAGAATTTTGGATTTCCTTTCATGTAGCTGCATACTGATGACCGACTTATTATGCATCTTGCATAATAAGGTAAATGAATAAATATTATGAAATACTTGTTGAAAAATTATAAAATGTTTTGTTTATTAAAATAGGATGCACAGGAGAGTAGGAGTTGTATAATATATACCATGATTTCTTAAATTGGCATGTGCATTGGAAAAGCTAGATTGAATAAGGTGAGATTGGTCATTTTCTAATGGCTAAAACAATATTTTCTGCTTTCCTGCTTCTACCTTTTCTTCGGAGCCAACTTGGATGTGAGTCATGTGACCTTCATTTTATGAAGATGCAGTGAGGATCATCATGCATTCCTCTTCTTTTTTTTTTTTTTTTTTTTTTTTTTTTTTTTTGGGGGGTGGGTCGGGGTGGGTGTTGGGGTTAACGGGGGAGCATACGTTGTGATTTGCAGAGGTTTCTAGTTTTCTTGTTGTCTACTTGGTTTCCTTTTTCTTTCTTTAAATTTGAAGAGTCTGGTAATGTATTAATTTATAAATATTTTCTTATCACTACCAATGTTTTTCTTTCTTTGGGTACTGTTGCTACTCTTTCTTGGGTGATGGTGCTGCTATTCTTTTGCTATTGTTCACTTGGTCTTTAATTTTTTTGGATGTGCAGGGGGTGTTGGGTGGGTGGATGGGGACCATTCTTAGTACTATATTGATCTTCATCACTATGTTCTGTTATTGTTTGCATATCAGTTTCTTATAAAATTTGATTTTTTGCTCAAAAGATGTAAATTACATATTAGTTCTTATAAACTGTGCACAGAAAAAATTACCTGTTCCGAATCAAAAGTAAATAAGGGGAAAAAGGTTAGGTGGAGATTTTAGGGAGAGCTAGAGAATTTTTGGTGGATGTGGAAGAGGGGAAAAAATCACAATATGGTAGAGGAGATGAGAGAGAGGAAGGTAGAATGGAGACAGAGAATCTTGTAATGAGGTTGTGTTGTAACAATAAGTTATTAGTTTGGGGAGGATAACGAGAAACAATATAATAGGCTAAAATTGGGAGTAGCTGAGTAGGAAATGGAAGAAATTTGGGAGGGGGGAGGGGATGAAGATGAAAGATCGAGTGGTGATGAATAGGAGTAGACATAGGCGTTGGAAATAGGCCCACATTGCTTAGACATTGGAACCTTGGGTGCCTTACATAGTTGTTAAGGCGTCGCCTAGGCGTCCAGGCTTGATTCCAGGGCCTGGGCGCCTGGGTGCCTTATGAGTGTTGCCTGGGCGACCGCCCAGGCTCTCTGGGCGTCGCCTAGGCGCCGTTTTGGACACCTTGGGCGCCTAGAATGCCTGGGCGGTCGCCTTGGGTCTTATATGTGTTTTTTTCCCCTTTGATCTCTGAATTTGCTTCACAGGATTTATTATGCTAGACAGGAACAACATTTTATCAGACAGTACTTATTTATGACTAATTTCATTTAAGTAAATGTTTCTTAAATAAGCAAATACCCCCTATTTGAATCCAATAAAAATAGTTTAAAATTCAAATTCCAGAAGGATAAAAAAACAACCCTCCAGTTCAAGAACAAAAATCGTATTTTCGGGTGCGGGGGTGATTTTCAACTTCAAAATTCTAGGTTTTTTTCCAAATATAAAAATTTCATAAATCTTATTATAGTAAAGCATCACTAAAAACCAAGAGCGCGCCAAAATAATCTCTTGCTTTGATGCCCAAAAAATAATTTACATTCAGACGACTTTTAACAGCATTCGCGTGTTTCGAACAAGGTTTGACCGGAGTGTAACTCCTTCATTATAACTCGGATTCAAGTAATCTAGGATTTGTTGGAAAACTGATTATACTAGCTTTGCAACGAATTTGAGATTGCTTAAATCCGAAGTATATTAAAAGAGTTACGTTCCGGTAAAATTTGTTAGAAATAAGCAAATGTTAGTCATAAATACGTGTTGCCTACTTAACTCAATTATTTGTTTCTTTGTTGGTTTTCTTATATTAATTAAGCTATGTCTTAAATGTTTATTTATGTAGAATGATGCATATATATATATATATATATAAACATTAATATAGCATTAATATTTAAAAAAAAAAAATACACTGGGAAAGCCTTGGTCACCTAGGCGCCCAGGATGGCCTCAAACGCCTTGGATCGCCTTGTCGCCTTGACAATATGGTGCCTTATATATGTGAGTCCCTCCATTTACTAGTTCAAACTTTTGAAATGGAAACTTAACATGGTATCAGGTTGGGTTCCTGTTTTGAGAGTCTTCTGAAGTTCTTCATGGTGTGCAGCCACCATTGCTGCCACTGTTGCTTCACCCTTTGTTTCTTATTCTTTACTGGTACTGATCTGATTTTGTCGAGGTTGTGATCTACCCATTTAAATATATCTCTGGTTTTCTGTTTTCTGTTTTCTGTTTTCTGTTTCCCTGCTCACATCTGGGAAGATATCAGACCTGTTACTAGTTCTTCTAGTTCAGCCACTGTTCTCTTTATTCTATTGATTGCTGAATATTTAGATCTGAAGTTTATTGCTGATCCATTTGCATCATAGTTGTCAAGGCGTTAAGGCGAACCAAGGCGATGGAGGCCTGACTGGGCGCCTAGGCGACCAAGACGCCCGCCTAGGTGACCAAGGTGACCAAGGCGACCCAAGGCAGCCTGGGCGCCTAGGCGACGCCTTGACAACTATGATTAGCATCTTGTATGGATTTACCGCTGATTCTGTTAGCATTGATTCTGCTGATGGTTTATTTCTGGTTCTAATTGTTGTGTTCAATTCCAGCTTCTGTTTCACTGCTATCTCCACTAATGGCTGCTTGCATTGGTGATCTGCTTATTGTGTATTCTACTATCCTGCTTCAATTCCTGTTATTGGTTATTGTTGCCAAGGAATGAGATTAAGTTTCTGCTGATAAATTTAGATCTCGTTTCATTAATTAATCTACAATCTGGTTTCTGTTATTACAATCAAATCTGGTTTCTGGTATCTGGGTTACTGCAATTTAATCTGGTTTCTGATTTCTGGTATCTGGTTTTCTAACAAACACACTCTCACTCCTCTCTTCTTTCTCTCTTTTACGGTTCTAGCTCTTGGGTAGCTTCCACTACTATTTTGTTACATGGTATCAGAGCTTCAGGTTCCCTCATTACGGTCACCTAAAAAGAGAGACCACGGTCACCCAATAGTGGGACCACATTTGCCACGAATACTACCACCTAAAAGAGGGGCAGCACGGAGACTGTTGGGAATAGTCCCACATTGCTTAGAGACTGGAACCTTGGGTGCCTTATATATGTGAAAGTCCGTCCACTTACTAGTTTGAACTTTTGAGATAGAAACTTAACAATAAGGATATCCATATAGATGCCACATCTGTTTATTGATTGGGTGGCAGGAGCCATACATGGGAGATGGAACTTTTCGATTTGAAGTATTGATTAGCACCAAATGGCTAATGCACTTGCTTCAAGGTATTGCATTTTGCATTAGCACATGTACAGATATTGGAAGGTAAGACTCATGAGAGGGGTTGTCCATGTTAATACCACATCAGCTTATTTATTAGGGAGCAGGCTTGCAGAAGCAATGAAGCATACATAGGAAAGAGTTCTGTGATACGCAAGTGTCCTAGATCAGCACGAAAGACCTAAGCTTTATTGCATGGCACAGACAGATATCTGAACTGTATAAGAAAAGTTACAAGTATGGAATTATGGGGAACTCTGGATTAGTGGCATGGCTAGGGACAATTAGGTTCACAAAAAATGGGCTTATTTTGTGGAAACAAGGCTTGGGTTGGGTTACATATGTATTGGGCCTTTGGTCCAAGGAGTTTCCTCTGTAATAGGCATTTTAATGGTTCTAAAATACAGGATTTATTAGTTAGTGAAGGTGGGGTCAAGTGTTTGTTTTTCTTTAAATTTTATTTTATTTTATTTTTTTTAATTCTTTGCTGGATTAGTTGAGATGTTAGGTTTTCCAGCTTATCTAAAATTCATAGTTGGCAGTCTTTTTGTGAAATAGGTTTATTTTGGATAAGGCTATCTGCAATCAGTCCTTATGCTATTCTATTTGGGGTAGCTTACACTATAAATATATGTAAAGGTTTACCATTTATGGTTCCCTAATGATTTTGAAGTAATACATTTGTTCAGAATTTCTTGAATTATGCTGCTGTGGATTCAGTGGTTGTTGCTGTGGAGACAGTGGTGTACTTGGTGGATTTCAGGTGGGTTTGGGTGGATTCCTAACCTGGTTACCTTTTCTTTCTACTTATTTCTTTATCAAGAACACAGGCCACAATCTCTCAGTTTTTATACCCAGCAGCTACTTTATTTTTGTTGATTTTCTTTGATCTGATACTGGTTGCAAGGTACTGTGATAAACTGCTTCGCTAGTGACCAGATTGTTTCAATTGCTCCTGATATTACCCTGCCTGAGATTCTGCTAGTAGCCTCCGAATTTTTTGATCCACCATTACAATTCTGGGTTTGTTTCTGTTGGTCTTCGTATTGCCATGCCACTGCTGAAATTAGCTATCTTGTTATCAGAATCAATGCAGGTTCTGCAGATCAGTTGTACTAGCAGAGCAGATTCATTGAAATTTCAGGCCTTCCTATTTGTTTGACTGAAGCTACAAATTTTATGTATGCTGGGTTGTTTTACTGTGTCTGTGATCCTGCATTCATGTCTTCTATTAAAACCTTTTCTGGTTGAATATTAGATCACATTAGATCCTAAGTGTCTTTGTTTGATCATTGATCTGGAGTACATTAACTCTTTTTTTACTAGTCTTGCTTTCCTGTCTATTATTATCTTTTATGGGTGGGCTTGTATCATGGGGAATTGAGATTGATTTATATCTAAATGTAATTCTCTTATTAATCTCCTCTCTGAATCATTTTGCGTCTATTGGTACCACATGAAATGATCCCTTAAGTATCTCTGCAGATCTGTTCCCATAGTTTGTCAGTTGCTAATGACAACAAGTGTGTCAATTTAAATTTTTTTTTTAATGTTTCTGGTGTATTTGATAATATGCTTTTACTTTTGTAAACAGACGAACGTGTACCCTCAGAACTCAAGAAAGCCATAATGCAAGCTCGAATGGACAAGAAGCTCACTCAATCTCAGCTTGCACAAGTAACTTTCTAGTTCCTCATACTCTCCCTATGTTCTTTTCTTTTCTGCTTCTTTTTTTAGGTGTAAAGGAGGGATGGGGGAAGGGTACCTCTTTGATTCAGAACCTAAGAACTTGCATCTCATCTGCAGTTGATGAATGAGAAGCCCCAAGTGATTCAAGAGTATGAATCTGGGAAAGCCATTCCAAATCAACAAATTCTTTCCAAACTGGAGAGGGTTCTTGGTGTGAAACTGCGAGGAAAGAAGTAGAAGCTCGCCATGTCAACAGAACCAGGAGGAAAGTTGTGTTGGTGGTAAGCTTCTGCCTGCTACTAGTTTATGCTGAAGTTGGTTGTCGAGTCCAAGTCTTGTGTTTAATCTCTGAACTGTCTGTCTGTGTTACTGTCGTTTGAGGTATCACTGTAAGTAAACTCTCTTAAGGACCCTGTGCCTAAGTGTTCTTGAAAACTAGTGGATCGGCACCTTGTTCTGTCTTACAGTCGATGTCGCCCTTGACAATTTGAGTTAACTTTCAAATCCTCCTGAATTAGTGTAAAAAAAAAAAAAATCTTCTATAAATTAATAAATTTGCCAAAATTATCCTGCCCGTCGCCTGATTCTACGTTTCTGCTGTGTACTGGATCTACCATGTCAGGCGTTGCGCTCTTGCTTGGGTGGATGTAGAAAGCTGAAATTTTGTCGACAAATAAAACCCCAGGTGCCTGGGTTCATTTGAATCTAAGTATCTAACACTCTTTCAAATCCTCTCCAGCTGCTAGTTCCATTCGGTCCACCCAGTCCTGTTGGATCACACATTCACACTCGCCCGAGAGAGATAGAGTTCTGACGGTGTTGGGTGGGTTTGGATTGTTGGAGAGGATCATTTTCCATTTAACGCAGTGAACCACGGATCTGCATCCTCTCCTACCAGTGGTTCTGGGAGGACAGTGGCAACCTGCCCTGGATGGTCGTCATGTGGCTTTCACTGAATCCGAGACCCACGTCCGAGTCGATATCAAGCCGACAAGCTAAGCCGACAGGGGGTGTCCGTTCAGACGTGGGTTTTGGATTCACCTGAGAGCTAGGTGACGGCCATCCGAGATAGGTTGTCGTGTCCTCCCAGAACCACTGGGAGGAGATAATGTGAATCCGTGAACCACGTGGACAAATTAAGCGCTGAAAATTCTGTGGAAAAATGAAACTTTATTTAAAAGAAATGGATGGATGGATGGATGGAAGTACTGGGAGAAGTAAAAACTGCGCCAATGGGAGTCTGACTAAATGAATTTGAAGAATATTTGAAATTGCCATGTTATTTTTCCGTGTGGAGTGCAATATCAAGTAATTTTTGTGTATGGAATTTGAACAGGCACAATTAGTGTTTTGGTGGGTTGAGATTTCTTGAAGAACAAGTGCCTTGGTGGAAAATGTAACAAATTGTGACCCCCGTAATGGGGTTTAGTAATGGGGTTTATTAGGTTGGAAAGAAACTCTTATTTCTGAAATTATTTAACAGCCTGATCTACATGCATAGTTCCAAATTTTGGTCCAAATATTTTGATTTTTGGCCTAACTGAAACGAGATTTCAGTCGATTTCGACCTAAAGAGGCTAATTTTGACAAAATTTGATTTTCTTCAAATTTTTTTTTTCATTTTTTCCATTTTTCTTCTCATCTTCTATCATATCCTCGCACTCCAAGGTGCATTGAACTTTGTTTCATTAAGGCTTTTACGATTTCATTCCTAAATTATTTTTTTCTTATAAATTTCTATGTAAAATTTATAAATGAGATGCATATGTGATCATTATGCTGAAATGAGAGAACTTTTATTGGCAATAGCAATGGTTTCAGGCTCAGGGATTAGTTGTGTTATGAAACTCTCGTGATTTGAATGGATTTCTTTATTCTATGTAATTGATAATTAAAGAATGTTTTGGAATGTTGTAATAATAATATAACTTATATAACATTAGTGTGTTATTTTATTCTCACTCACTATGTATGTTAGCATGATATGATGTAGAAATAGAAATACCATTTCTCATTATTATTATTATTTTTTGTGTAAATGATTCTATGGATATATTAAAAATGTTAAAATTGCATTACAGAAAAAAAGAATTAGAGTCAAAAAAAAATTTTTAGGTCATCAAAACCAAGTTCTATATCTGAGTTTTTTCTTACCTGGTTTCGGCGAAATTTCGGCCAAAATGGCCAAAATCAGGCATGAAACCGAAATTCAAATCCTTATCTATATGTCAGTCAAGTTATCTTAAAGGATTGGCATTTTTTTTTTTTTAAGAAAGGATGGGTACTTCATAAAACTGATTTGGATCTGATTCTGAGTCAGATCGACGATTCTTGTTCACCAACCCATTTTGTCTGTGAGGTCATGAATCGGAGATATAAATATGTCAAGTCAAAAGGTTTGTGCATGGTCGTGCATGTACATGGCCATGGCTTTGGCGGTTGTGCATATACTTGACCATGTATAAAAATCAGTCTATATATCGATATGCAAGAAAAACAGGATCCACATCCTCTCCCGCCTGAGTTTGGGTAGGAGAGTTGGCGGCCCGGATGGTGGTGGCTCTCGGGTGAATCCGAGCCCTCCATTCTAGCCGACACCCTTGTCGGCTTAGCTTGTCGGCTGGGGTGTCATCTCGGATGGAGGGTTCGGATTCACCCGAGAGCCAGGTGGCGGCCATCCATCTGAGCCGCCAACTCTCCTACACAAACTCAGGCGGGAGAGGATTTCTATACAGAAAAACACTGTAAAAAAGGGAAAAATATTAATATACCTATAGTGCAATAAATATAAAATAATAGAAAAAAGAAACTACCAATTATGTGGCAATTAAAAAAACTATCAAAGGGCATAATATTGATCTTTTGCTCTCTATATTTCTGGGTTTTTTTTTTGAATTTTTATAATTTACAAATTAAAAAAAAAAACTGATATTTTCCATGTGCGGATGTAAATTTTTTTTTATTGTCCACTAATTTATTTTCAAGTTTTTTCATGAACAAGCTTCACAAAACTTGTACATACATTCAGTGTGTAGGAACAACATTAAAATTTCATGGCCGACTGACCCAAATACGAAGAGAAATTGTAAGAAAACACCTCGTGGCCTACATTTATAACTGCTTGAGGCCTATGTGGATAAATCATCATTATATCCATAATTAGGGCTGCAATAGGACTGGGTTTTTTAAAATCCTAATTATACTCTGAGTGCCTTAAACATAATCCTAAACATAATCCTAACCTAGTCCTACCCTGTCAGAATCAGAAAGTATACAACTTTAACCTTATCCTGATTGACCCTAACAGGGCTGGGTTGACCCTATTGACCTTGATTCAAGGTCGGTTGACCCTATTTGGCCTTGAATCTCTCCAATGAACAATAAAATTTAAAATTTTACATAAATGAATCAGATTTAAAAATTAGAAAAAATTTCACATATTACCTAAATACTTTGAGAAATATCATCTACCTACAAAATTTCTGAAAACATCACCTTCCATTTAAAATTCTAAAACATTTATCAAAAAGATCCAAATCGTTAAGACAAAACCGTTAGATGCTGATGTCAGTTTAAAATCATTTTTGTATTGACAGCAATACCCTTACTTGAAAGGGAATAGTCGAATTTATCCTTCAGTAATTTTTAACTCTACCCCCAAATTATTTTCTTCTTCGTGTCGTTGCTCTATTTCTCTGCCTCGATTCTCCTTTAAGAAGTTGGTGATCAAAATTGCTCATAGATAACTGGCGGAAGGATTTATTCGCAAGGAAGATTGTTATTTAATTAATCAATTTGTGTTTGTTTAAAAAATAAATGTGTTTATTTGTTCTTCCATTTTCTTGGGATTCGTCTGCATGCACTAATGGAGTTTTTATATATACACTCTGAAGCTCTGTATGCAAGAAAGTGGGGAATTTGCAGGGAAAGGTGTAGCCTGTGGAGGCATGCACTAGTCACAGCCTCTATCGTCCCACCAAAACCAATCAACTTTATTGGTGAATTGTGATGTCATTTTTAAAGATCTTCTTTTCTTTCACTGAGATCTCATTTTGGGGGTTTTGCAGGTTCACCTCTTAGCGCGAGAGATGTTAGGGAAATTAACTTTTGGGCTTTCCATGTGGTTGCTCAAGTGGTTCCCCATACGCGGGCAAGACCCTTGTTTTGGACACAGGAACTCTCGAAGATCCAATCTTGCCAAATAAAGGTTCATATGTGGACTTAGGCACTCTGTTTTAAGTTTTTAACAACTGGCCTCAGAGTAATCTGAATCTTGCATTGTATCAATGTATCAGTTCGTTCAGGTTTGCAAAGGCATAAATTAAGGTTTCATTGACTCACGCCCAGTCCTGCAGTAGAAAGTCCTTGATGATCTTGTCATTTTTTTCTTGTCTCAATCCCATTCCAATAGAAAGTTAAAGAAGCAGAAAATTAAATTGCTTTCTAACTTCAGCCTTATGTCTCTAGGTTTTATTTGAGCTCTGAACAGAATTGAGGGAAAGTTAGGAAAACTTCGAATTAAAAAAAAAATGAGAGAGAGAGAGAGAGAGAGAGAGAGAGAGAGAGCATGGAACTCTTGTTCTCTTTAATTCCAAGAATTTTATTTAAAAATAAAAAGATTTCTGCTGGGGAACCAGTAAGGGTTTTTTTTATGGGATTATAGCTTTCCATTGGTTTTCTGGTGGCTATTTGTGGCGCCACAGTTGAAAAAGGAAAGAAGTTCCGGTCGCGTCGTCGGCCTCGATCGCAGGAAAACAGCAGTGGCGCACAACAGTTCTTCTCCCCTAAAAAAAAACTAACCATTTGCTGGAGATTCGATGTTGGCGGAGAAGGAACCAGTGGGCGGTAGGATGTTGCCGGAGAAGGAACCAGTGGGTTGTAGATGATGTTTCTTAGTTTAAAATGAAAAATGTATAAACGTCTAGAAAAAATTTCAACTTTCTTCTCAGTTAACCCATGGGTTGACGTTTTGAAATTTTGGATGGTAGTTGATGTTTTCAAAAATGTTGGGTGATAGGTGATGTTTTTTTTTAAATATTTGGATATTATATGAAATTTTCCCTAAAACCTTAAAACCTAGCATGTTTTCAATATAAGATTATAACTTACACATATAATAAATACAATCAACCCATGAAATTCTTTTTAAAACCTAACAAATACAAACCATTACGAGTTTAAGTGTTTAAGTGTTAAAACTGGTACATTACCCAAAAAAAAAAAAGTGTTTAAACTGGTAATAATGATAAACCCTTCATGGTGGAGATGGACATGAAGCCAAAAAATAGGCCTCTTCTTCTTCTACCATTCGATAAGCAGAACCCTGTGGAGGATTTTCTTGGTTTCACTTGTTGGAATCAATCAATAGGACCTAATCAAGCTGAAATATTAAGAATAGATTCGTATCTCAGAGTCCCACTGGTTTCCAGTAATATACCCAATCAATGAGAACTAGAGGAAGGAAAATTTCTGCAACATACACGGGTGGGCTAGTCTTTGATTCTCACAACATGGTTAGTTTAAGAGAGTAAGATTCTAGTGTTGGGTTCGCCTAAGATAGGGAAACTTACACCAATAATCTTTGGTTGGGAAGAGTTGTATCGACTGAGATTGATCCAAACGCTTTCAGTACTGACCTTTGCAGATTCCGTCAATCATGGCGATTGAACTCCCTTAGAGATTATCTGCGTCTTCTCTCAATGAAAAGAGGACTAATAATGAGGGAGGGTGAGGGAGAAATGAGTAATTGATTGTCGAATGTCTCGACGACGGTGGGAACTGAGAGAGAGAGGAAACGGTGAAGGAGAAATCGATTTTGGCACTGGTGAACTTCAGACATGAGAAGTGAGAACTCAACTTGCAGAACTAAGAGAGAGAGAGAGAGAGAGAGAGAGAGAGAGAGAGGAGACATAAGAGGCGTTGGCGTCGGCTGCGGCTGGAGTAGTGGAGTGTTTAATACTTGAATTTGTCGATTAGGCTTAGGCTATCCGCTGTCGAGTTTCGATTAGGTTTAACTCAACTCAACCCTGCCAGGGTTGAACAAAATTTGGGCCATAACCTAGCCATGTTAGGGTTCGGATCAGGTTCCAGCCAGGGTTCAGGGTGGGTTAGGGCCAAGTTCGTGTTGCCAGGACCAAACTTGGAGCCCTATCCACAACCACCGGAAGGGTAAATCCGACATCTTCATTTGATACAAAACCTCTCATATATATTGACAAATTCAAAGGTACAAGGACGGATACTTTTTCAAAGCCTAATTTATATTCAAACGTTACCCCATCTTTCAAGAAATATTTGTTCTTAGTTCTTTCTGCTTGCTTTGTCCTTGATTTAATCATCAGAGTGATTACCGGATTAACCAATCCACCTCTCTATGATCTTTCTTTATGTTCTTAGGATCTACGTATGAACTCAACTTCAACATGTGAACTCGGTTTCCACAAGAGAACTCAGCTAAATTAGTTTTAGTAGCAAGTTCAGAATTGTTATATGCTTAGAAGTAGAGAACAAAATTGCAAGTTCAGAATTATCATA
The DNA here is from genome assembly GCA_028583415.1 of Protea cynaroides. Taxonomy (NCBI): domain Eukaryota; kingdom Viridiplantae; phylum Streptophyta; class Magnoliopsida; order Proteales; family Proteaceae; genus Protea; species Protea cynaroides. Next base: position 68,143,209 of record CM053265.1, read on the forward strand.
TGCTTAGGAGTAGAGGACATGCAAAATCCACATTTGTATAACTAAGAATTGAAAAATAAGAAGAAATAGAAATCCACCAGATCTATAAAGAGAATCTACTCTTCTACTAAGGAATCCACCATAGCATTGCTAGAAATCCATCCAAGCACAACAAGAATCCACAAGGTAGAGAAAAGAAGAAAAACTTTATTGCAAAAATAAATCAAACTCATATGCCCGAATGGTTGGTTTATAGATATATATAGATGCTCAAATTTGACTCCTAACATGACTAGTATCCTAAACCAAAACGCTTCGGACAGAAGGCCTAGCACATAAATAATCCAACCCATGGCTTATTTTAGTGAAAATAAGCCTATTTTTATTATTTTGTCACATCAATACAAATTTGGACGAAACTCTTATCCTAGGATCCGAATCCCTCCTCCCAGGGTATCTGGAGGGGATGTGGCTACCTGATCTTGATGTGCAATACGTAACTGGTCTTGATGCGCGATAACCGCTGGTGCAGGATAGACGATGGTGAGTTGCAGGCAGCTGAAACATCTACCCATTTTGAAATTTTTTTCCACCATTTTCGTCCTGCCTCTGCATTTTTTGTGTTGCCGCCTCCAACGAAGAAGAGAAGCCTTTGCTTAGTATTTCACCCTTTACTCATGGTGAGTTCTCTAGATCTTTCACTGGTTGGGTAGGGTGAAGTAGAGAGGTGTTAGGATTGGGAGATGCAAACAAGAAGAAAACACAAAGAATTAACGTGGTTCAACACCCCATCGTGGGATGCCTACGTCTACCAGAGAAAAGAGAAATTCTTTATTCCCAAGAAATTTTTACAGCTCTCTACTTGACAGGCTTAACTCATTTGTCAGCCTTACAGCGCCTTCAACTCTCCACTGTCCTTATATCCTTACCTAGGTTTTCTCACACAGAGACAATTTATAAGGAAACCTAGAAATCCTAATCCCACCACAATTATAAGTTTACCTCGTACATGTAATAGACTCATACCTAATACAAATATTACCCTTATAATTGCGTGGATTCCACAGAATACAAGACATCAACCCAACAAATCTCCATCTGGCTTGGATTCTGCAAACCACCTTGAAGAAAAGGCATTCACATCGTCTCCTCCCAGTGGTTTTGGGAGGACGCAACAACCTATCTCGGATGGCCGCCACGTGGCTCTCGGGTGAATCCAAGACCCACGTTTGAGCTGACACCCCCTGTCGGCTCGGCTTGTCGGCTAGGTATCGGCTCGGATGTGGGTCTTGGATTCACCGAGAGCCATGTGGCGGCCATCCAAGGCAGGTTGCCACTGTCCTCCCAGTGGTTCTGGGAGGAGAGGATGTGGATCCGAAGAGAATCCGTTGATGTTGATTCTGTAAATCCGTCTCTCACAAACCTATAGGGGTGTGGCAGATATTTTCTCTTAAAATTTTTTTATAAAGTGGCGATGGTTCTCTTTCAACTTTAAAGCTATACCCTTCTAGATTTATTAAGAAGCTACTGAAATGTAAGGCTATCTGGCAGTGTTTCTTCCGATATCAATTGTGGATCGCCTCTTCGGGTAGTGGGTATGATACCAATTGTGGCGCCATCTCCTCTTCTAGTGTCGCTGCATCTTGCATTACCTCTTCATGCTCTTGTCGGTTCTCTTCATGCTCCCGATTAACTACAGTTTGCAGGTTCTCCTCCTCCTCTTCAATTTCACGAGTGTGGAAATGAACGACGGAGCCCCAGACTTTGTTGCAGTGCAATCTATCTTTATGCCTTTTACGATTTTACCCCCATTGTTTTTGAATCTTGAATCTTGAGCCATATGAGGAAGGTGAAGGTCTCTGTTAGATATAAAATGCTTTATAATGATCTTAATCTAAATTTGGGCGCGTTGGTAATGTAAAAGAGTTGCTCGTATCAGACACGTAAATGTCTGGACACACCTTATAATTGAGTTAATAGGAAGTTGCTGAAATCGAAAATGATGCAGAAGTGCATATCAAATGGAGTCAAGTTTCATCAAGCGAAGGTTATTAATTAAGGTTATTCATGAGGAATCCAGGTCTCTTTTGATTTGCAACGATGGAGTCACAGTTCAGGCAACTATAGTCCTTGATGCCACAGGGTTCTCGAGGTGCCTTGTTCAATATGATAAGTAATATAACCTGGGTACCAAGTGACTTATGAGATCTTAATAGGGGTGGAAGAACATCCTTTTAATTTAGATAAGATGGTTTTAATGGATTGGAGAGATTCACATCTAACCAACAAGAAAGAAGGACTTGAGAGAAAAGAATAATAGGATCCCCACATTTCTGTATGCGATGTCCTTCTCCTCTCAGTAGATTTTTCTAGAAGAGACTTCTCTGGTTGCTCGACCTGGAGTACCAATGGAAGAGATACAGGAAAGGATGGTGGCTAGGTTGAGAAGCTTAGGTATAAAAGTGAAAAGCATTGAAGAAGATGAGGGATGTGTTACTCCAATGGGTGGCTCCCTTTCTGTCCTCTCTCAGCTGGTTGTAGGAATAGGTGGAAGTGCAGGTATGGTGCACCCCTCAACTGGTTATATGGTGGCAAGAACCCTTGCATCTGCTCCAGTAATTGCAAACTCAATAGTGCAGTACCTGGCTCTGAGAGAAGTCTTTCAGGTGATGAATTGACTGCTAAAGTTTGGAAAGATTTGTGGTCTATAGAGAGGAGGCGGCAGAGGGAATTCTTTTGCTTTGTTCTTTGATGCATTTTTTTTAATCTAGAGCTACATTATTGGCATTATTTTTGTCATCAAGATTGTTTCTTCCTGCGCGTACATATTAAGGGCTTTCTGTGTTCTTTCATGCCTCCCATTTTTCTAGAATTGGTATTATGACCAAAGTATTTTGGAGTGGATCTATGTTGTTTAGATCCATTTTTATGGTATGC